>CM035164.1:92688743-92961347 GCA_020205615.1 Panax quinquefolius
AACTTAAAATATTTAATATCCCAATTGAATGAAGGTAAAAGAATTACGAAAACTCCCCTAATTATTTCGGTGGTGCCACCCCTCTGGTGGTAATTCATGGTGGATATGGTACCTACGGTTTCAAACCGAGGCCCGTTCTCGTATTGTTCCTCATCGAGCAAATGCTTGGCTAAAGCCCTTGTGAGTCCTATCACAACGTGCCCTAAATTATCGTCGTGGCATCAACTCTTGCGCTCGACCGAGGCTGTGATCGCCATCGCATTTGCACATCTTGTCGATGGGCGGACGCTACTTGCCTCATTTACTTGGGGTTGTTGTGGTGGCTCGAAAAATGGGTGAAGGATGAATCCTAGTCCACGGGTGTGGTACACCCCTGTCCACTCCTTAAAATTTGCAATAGTCGCATGAGTGATTGCATGGTTTGGGTCTTTTGAAATTGCCATTATGCCATCGACTCTTGTTGAGTATAAAGCATGGCTACCACCGATGCATGCGGAATAGTCCCATTTTTATTCCCACACATATAACTCAGCATGTTTCTATGGATTAAAAAGCCGACATCAATGTACTTTCCTTTGATGATTCCCCATAAAATAATCGCACGCTCAGTGATTATGGCATTGTAATGAGCTGACGGAACTAGCTTGGTACAAATAAACTGGTTCCAGGCCTGGGCATATCGATTCAATGCTGACGACGGAAATGATTTTGGTTCAGTTATTCCTATCTTATACTTCCATTTGGTGCCCGGAATACACAAAGCAGTAATCACAACTGCGAGATCCGTCTGTAAATAGTCGCCTTCTAACCAATTGTCAGACCCAGTGGGTGGTGCATCATATATGTTGAATACTTCTCTGATTGCAGAAGGACGAAAAGTCACCTGTTCTGCTCGAACTATCGTTATGCCTCTTGTTACCAACTCCGCAGCATTAGCATAAAATTCTCTAACAATCCCCATGGGGAGATGCAGTTAAGCCAACCCTGTCTCATTCGCGTATCATATGCCATAGTTGGCCATCCTGCTTCGCAGGTAGAAGTCCCCATTCCTTCAAAAAAGATTTGGCCACACTCCGATAATAGTCTTGCTGGGCTTCCAAACTGATAAATTTACTCTCGTCCAAGACCTCCTCTTCGTGGTGATCGGAAGAAGATTCTGATGAATAGGAGAGTGAGATTGCACATGCTCGTTTTGGGCCCGTGTGGGGATGATAGAGAGAATGTGGAGGAATTGTTGATGATTGTTCCCCCAAACTTATTGCTACACAACCCAAGTAGAACCCTAAACTTATGCTAGGAACGTGATGTGTGGGTCGAAACTTTGATGAGAGTTGATCAGCCTTATGAATATAGGAGACAGAATAATACGCTGCTGTTATATTAGAGGAAAGACCCAATCAGACCGCAACTCAGATTTTGGACATATAAAAATTTTCATCGTCATGAGCCGCTGATGCCATTCGCGCTTCTTATAATGAATTTCAGGCACGGACGCGCGAGTGGCTATAATGGTATGATTTGACGATGCAGTAGCGTGGTAGCGCCAGTATATCTTGTGTGTTGTATCGCCATGGTACGCTGATCCCTGCGACCTGATCTTTGTATATAATTGTAGGTGTGGCAAGATAGAAATGTGTACTCTCCATTTACTTTGCAATTCATCAATGATAAAGATCAAAACAGTGTTTACTACATAAACATGAATGTCTATCAGTATATCCTCATTTTATATGATGCATATATACGCCCCCTATACTTATCACGCTATTATGTTAATGTGGTAACTTAGGTTAAAATAACTTAACTTAAATAAACAAAGAGTGAAAGAGAGATTTTAGAGAAGAAAAAATAATGGGTTGCCACCCATCCAATAGCTAAGTTATAGTCAATTAGTTTCTTTTGTCTCTGATGTTCATGTTGAAGAAAGAATTGAGGGACTTTACATCTGCCTACTTCACCACCAAAGTAATGTTTTAAGCATTTGTCCATTCACCTTAAAAGGCTTGTCGGCGGCGTATCAAATATTTCAATAAGCACCATGCGAAAAAACAAGTTTTCACCGTGAATGGTCCCCGACCACCTCGATTTCAAATTTTCAGAGGAAAAAGTTTAAGTCCGGAGTTATAAAGCAAAACCCTTTCCCGGTTCAAATGCTCTCTCAATGATTTTTCGATCATACCATTTCTTCACTTTCTCCTTATAAAGCTTCAAATTCTCGTATGCTGCGATCCTGAATTCATCCAACTCATTGAGTTGGTATAAGGCATTCTCTACAAATTGTCAAATCAAAATTTAGCTTTCAATGGCCCAAATATGCTTTATGCTCTAGCTCCATGGGAAGGTGGCGGTGGGCTTTTCCATATACGAAAGTGAAAAGGGGACATACCTAATGGTGTTTTTATACGCAATCCTATAAGCCCATACTTTATCATCTAACTTCAAATGACGAATCCTTCCTTGTGGGATTTACAACTTTCTCAAGATTCTCTTGACTTCTCGATTTGACACTTGACATTGCCATTCGTTTATGGGTGATATCTTCATAGCAATGCGATGATTCACCCCGTATTTAGCCAATAAAGTCATAAAGCTGCACTGTTCTTAAAGTGACTTCCTTCATCACCGATGATATCCCTTGAGTCCCAAACCTCGTGAAGATACTTCTATGTAAAAATCAGGGACAACCTTGGCATCATTTGTTTGGATACGCCACTTTCTACCCATTTCGAGACATAGTCTACAACAAGCAAAATGTAGAGATTTTCGCAAGAAGAAATGAAAGGCCCCATGAAATCAATTTCCCATACATCAAAAATTTTGACTTCCAAGATTGTATTCAATGGCATTTCATTCCTTTTAGAGATGTTCCCCACTCGCTGACATCTATCACATCGCTGGACAAAATTGTACGCATCCTTGAAAATTGTCGACTAAGTAGAATCACCAACAGTAGTATTCTCACACATTCTTTCACCACCATAGTGTCCACCATACATAGTAGAGTGACAATCCTGAAAAATCCCCTCGGTCTCGCTATATGGAACACACATTTGTATAACTTGATCAGAACATTATTTGAACAAATAAGGCTCATCCCATATATACCATTTGACATCATACAGAAATTTCTTCTTTTGATAACCCACCAAATCGGAAGGTAGCATCTTACTTACCAAATAGTTTGCATAATCTGCAAACCATGGCACTTCCCCTTTCACCACAAACAACTGTTCATCTGGAAAAGATTCATTGATTAAAACCTTGTCATATGTTTCCCTTTTCGGATGCTCAAGTCGAGATAAGTGGTCCACTACTTGGTTTTTAGTGCCCTTCTTGTCCTTGATTTCCAAATCAAATTCCTACAGTAATAAAATCCATCTGATCAACCGAGGCTTTGCATCCTTTTTCGCCACTAAATGTCGAATAGCAGCGTGATCCGTATACACTATCACCTTTGTGCCGATCAAATATCCTCGAAATTTATCAAAGGCGTACACTACTGCTAATAATTCTTTCTCCGTGGTGGTGTAGTTCAACTATGAATCTGTAAGGGTCTTGCTGGTATAGTAAATAACATGAAACATCTTCTCTTTCCTCTGTCCCAAAGCAAATTTCTACACGGCTCACCATCATCGCATCACACATCACCAAATGGCAATTCTAACTGTGCGTAATAATTGGTACTGATGTTAATTTCCCTTTCAGATGCTAAAATGCCAACACGCAAGCTTCATCAAAGATAAAATGCGCATCCTTCTCCAATAAACTGCATAGTGGTTTAGTTATCTTGGGGAAGTCTTTGATAAATCACAGTAGAAACCTGCATGGCCCGTAAAAAGTCGCGAACACCTTTTACCAAGTAGGTGGTGGCAATTTCTCTATAGTTTCCAACTTTGCCCTATCTACCTCGAGTCCCTTCTTCGATACTTTGTGTCCAAGTATGATTCCTTCCTGTACCATAAAATGGCATTTTTCCAAGTTCAGTACCAGATTTGTTTCAACACATCGCTTCAAAACCATCACCAAATTCTCGAGGCATAGATCAAATGAGTCCCCGAAAACTGAGAAGTCATCCATAAATACTTCCACATTTTGCTCTACCATATCTCTAAAATATAGCCATCATGCATCTCTAAAAGTGGTCGAGCATTACATAACCCAAAAGACATCCTTCTGAAGGCAAATGTGCCGTATGGACATGTGAAAGTTATCTTTTCTTGGTCTTCTGGAACTATCATTATTTGATTATAGCCCGAATATCCGTCTCCAAGAGAGGCAATAGTACTCATGACATGCTAATCATCCAACATCCTCGATCAATGAATAGTAGTGGAAAATGATCTTCCTTATAGCTTTATTGAGCCTCGCAGAGTCCATGCAAACTCTCCACCCCTGCACACTGTTTTGGTGTTGGAATCAACTCGTTGTTCTCATTAACCACTACTATCATGCCACCTTTTTCAAGACACATCGCACCGGGCTCACCCATGAGCTATCTGAGATTGGATAGATTATTCCCGCATCCAACCATTTTAGCACCTCTTTCTTAACCACTTCTTTCATTATCGGATTAAGTCTCCTTTGTTGCTCAACCGATGGTTTACTTTCATCTTCCATCAGGATTTTATGCATACAAAATGAAGGGTTGATCCCTTTGATATCCGCTATGGTCCATCCAATCACTGATTTGAACTCTCGAAGCACTCGTAGCAGTTTTTCTTCCTGAAAGGATGTTAATGCAGAAGAAATAATCACAGGTAGCTTCGAATCTGTATTTAAAAATGCATACCTGAGATGATCTGGAAGTGGTTTTAATTCAAGTTCTGGAGGTGTCTCCAAAGATGGCTTTAATTTTACGGAGGTTTCTCCTGCTTTTGTCAACGGCTCAATAGGTATCCTGAATTTCCTAACTTGTGGAGTGGTATCCAGATATTGCACAAGTTCATCAAGTTCCTCATCCTCCAAATCTGAATTTTCAGCAATTACACTCCTCAAAGGTTTGTCATCCACCCGACTTTGTACTTCATCATATATGACCTACTCCACTAAATCAACCAAGAAACATTCCTCTTCATCTACTGGAAACTTCATAGCTTTGAAGACATTAAAGGTGACCTCTTGATCATGAACACACATAGTGAGTTCCCCCTTCTGCACATCTATCAGAGCTTTTCCTGTGGCTAAGAATGGTCTTCCCAATATGATTGGTATATTTTTGTCTTCCTCGTAGTCTAGGATAATGAAGTCAGCCGGAAAAATAAATTTATCTACCTTAACCAACACATCTTCAACAATTCCTCGTGGTTACGTGATCGATCTATCAGCTAGCTGTAATGATATGTTTGTCGATTTTGGATCCGGCAATCCCAACTGGTTAAATACTGACAAGGGCATAAAATTTATGCTTACCCCAAGATCTCATAAACATTTACTGAAGTTCATCTTTCCAATGGTGCATTGAATTGTAAAACTACCTGGATCCTTCAGCTTTGGAGGTAATTTCTGCTAAAGCACTGCACTGCATTCCTCTATCAAGGCTACTGTTTCAAACTCATCTAACCTCCTCTTCCTTGACAATATACCCTTCATAAATTTTGCGTAGCTTGGCATTTATTCCAATGCCTCGGCGAATGGTATGTTGATCTGAAGCTTTTTGAATACCTCCAAGAATTTACTGAACTGTTTATCTTCCTTTTTTATTTAATCTCTGCGGATACGGAACTTGAATGTGAATTGGTGGTACTGGACTCTTAAACGTCTCCTCTGGACCTGCTCTATCTTTCTCTTCCTGCTGACCCTCAGATTTCTCCAAATTTTCTTTCTCAGTAGCTGGCTCCTCTACCTCGCGTGGCCGCGCGACCTCCTCAATGTATTCTCGCGCGGGCGCGTGACTTGCAGTAACTAATAAATCTTTCCCAGATCTCAATGTGATCGCTTGACATTGTTCCTTCCTTCTTCTTGGATTTGTCTCTATATTACTTTCGGCAATGAACCCCGGGGCCTGTTAGTAAGCATGTTCGCCATCCGCCCATTTGAGTTTCCAGATTCTTTATAGCCACCGCTTTGGCTCTTGATCATAACTTCTATGTTTGCCATGTATTTCATCATCATCTCCTCCACTTTCTTGATTTCTTTTCTTGAGGTGCAAAATTGAGTGTGATGTTGTTGTTGTTGTTGAGAAAACCCGACGCGAAAAGGGTGGTCTAGATTAAAAGCTATGTACTGCTACCGGTTGTGCTGAAATTGATTATTTGGTTGAAACTCATTTTGTTGATTCCTTGATTATTCGACCAACTAAAGTTTGGATGATTTCGGTTGTTGGGGTGGTATGTGTTCTGAAATTGACCTTGGTCTTTTCTATAATTGCTCACATACTGCACCGATTCTCGACTGATAGCACATTGATCCGTCGAGTGTGACCCCGCATAAATCTCACATACCGAAGGCAAATCGCTTTTTACTTTTCCTTTAGCCAAAGTATCTTCTTTCCATGCCATCGTGCATCCGTGTCTTGATAACCGAGTGATAAGCATCAACCTCCAACACACCGCAACTTTGGTTTGTGGCATTCGAGATGTAGGATTCTAAAATCATTTGATGCCATTGTCTCGATAAGATCATAGGCTTCCTCATAGTTCTTTTGCCCATAATGCCCTCCTCCTGCACTGCATCTACACGATCGGGTCTTGACCGCCATCCCAATCCATTATAAAACGTGTTGATTACCATCCAATCTGCATACCGTGATGTGGGCACTTTCTCAAAGATTTCTTTGTATCTCTCCCATTCTTCATATAATGACTTCTACTCGTTGTTGCTCAACCGAGAGATAGTTGTCCTCGCCTTAGCAAAGATTAGCCATTGGGGAAAACTTAGCTAAGAACTTCGTATAAGTCCTCCCATGTAGTTATAGATCCCGCCGGCAAAGAGAATGAAGCCAACTTTTCGCTTTATCCCTCAATGAAAATGGGAACAACCTTAGTCTAATAGCATCCTCCGTCACACCATTGTATCCGAATGTATCACAAATTTCAATGAAACTTAATGTGTTCATTCGGATCATCTCGTAGCAGCACCCCAAATCGAATCGTATTCGCACCATTTGAATAGTGCCGCTTTTATCTCGAATGTATTTGTTTGCTATCGCCAGTCCGACTATGCTAGATCGTAGTCCATTAATATTGGGCATGGAATGCTCCTTCAGAGCCCTATGCTCCTCTCTTTGATCTTCTCCTTGTGCCTCGGCTGTCATGTTAGCTGTCGTGTTTTCCAATTGTTCTTGTAAATTTCTATGAACACGAACTTTCCAACCTCTCCGCTTATATTATCCTCAATGTGTTAAATCGGGGTTGGATGATCGCGTGCGCATAAAACTTTATCCAAATTCCTGAAACAAAAACAAAAACTGAAATGAGATAAGACTAAAATTGTCTAAGTCATACAATATAGCTTAAAACTAATGATAGTAAAACTAAATTAAACACCTTTCCCCGGCAACGACGCCAAAAACTTGTTGCCTCTTTTTTAGTCTTAACAAAAGAGCTCTAACTCATGCAAGCATACATGCGTCAACAAGTAATATAGAGCAAGTAAAGTATTGATCCCACAGAGAAAGTTGTTTAACTTAAACTCCTATTCATTAATTAATTCACTATATTTATATGCTCAAACTAATGATGAAACTTGGTTTGTTCTCGAATTGCGAATAACAACTAAAACAATAATAACAGTGGAATAAATGATATTGGAACTAATGGGATCCTAACTTCATTTAATACTTCATTTAATCGCCACTATCATGCATGACTTGTTCACATATCACAAGAAAGTAGCCAAGAGCACTAAAAGAGTATTAGCCATTTTTCAATGCACTAAGACATACTTACACAGCATCCACAGATGATAGACTTTATGTAATAATCAATATAACCAAAATCACTATACGTCTATGTGAAATTGCAACTATATTGATTTTAAGTTCAAGCCCTTATTCTAACTTATACTATGAAAAAAAGATATGCCTATCTCGTTCACGTAAATACACAAGCCATATAACAT
Source organism: Panax quinquefolius (assembly GCA_020205615.1). Classification (NCBI taxonomy): domain Eukaryota; kingdom Viridiplantae; phylum Streptophyta; class Magnoliopsida; order Apiales; family Araliaceae; genus Panax; species Panax quinquefolius. The sequence goes on from CM035164.1 coordinate 92,696,802, forward strand.
GCACCCTATATACGTGATAATATATCATGATTACATTCTATATTTGCATGTTCATTGTCAATTCCATACAAATATCAAACGAATGGTGATCAAGCATTCATACATGCAAAACAATCATGATAGACATCCCATATGATATGCAAAACAAACCAAAGATTTAAGCATGCAATCAAACTACATATTAAAATCATTAGAATCCCATAATGGAGTTTAGTTCATGATTGAACCAAAAGCCATTATGGGATCAAATCTAAACACTGATCAATAAACAAACAATTAAAAGATGAAAGATAAAACTATCAAACCCAATTGTCAATATAAATCAATATTCAAATCCTCATAAGAATCTAGCAAAAACTAATATTAATAATCCACTCGTAGAAAATCCCAAAAGTGAGTAGTAAAGTAGAGTTGTGGCCTCCTTCTACGTTGGAATCTCTCCCGAGTAAACCCCAATTCGAATGTAAAAAGATACATGAAAAACTTAATAAATGTCAAGTGATACCCTGACACCAACAAGAATTGTTTTAAATCAATTATAACCCTTAAAATTTGGAAATAAAATAAAATAAGTCGCCAGCTTTCAGTTTTCACTTACTGGCCATCAAGCTTCCTCCTATTGATATGCTCATGGCCATGAGACTTCATAAAGAAGTTTGTATGTTTGGTCGGTCTCGCTGTGGCGCTGCTCCCTAGGCTTGTCCTTCTCAAGGCCGCATGAACTTGCTAGTGAGGTTCCAAGGTCCATGGTCAGGTAATTCACAAGCTCTTGCCATGGCCAATAACTGCAGATCCTGGTTCTTGTTCTGATTCTATCATGCTACTACTGCTGCTACTTGTTCAGTCATGCTTAATCTCCTTGCTCCATTGCACCTTCATGCCATACATATCCCATCTTTTGCCTCGTCTCAAGCATCCATTAGCCTTGTGCTCAATAACACCACCAAATAAATTGATTCTCGCACTTATTCACCAAAAGGAGTTTTAAGTATGTGAAATGCAAATTATCATGAAATGCAAAGGCTAAAACCTACTAAAATGTACTTGAGATGGGCATAGTTCGCATGAATTGGTACCCCATAAGTAGGTGTAAATCCTATTTATCGCTGTTATTACTTGGGATAGGTTTAAGACATCGTTCTTTGAAAACTATTTTCCTCTAGTATGCAAAAGAGCTAGGATGGAGGTAAAATTTTTAGAGTTGAAGCGGAGAATATGACGTGTCCTCGAATACATGCGCAAAATTCAATGAGTTGGCTAGGTTTATTCTGCATCTAGTTGATACGGAGGCTAGAAAAGCTAGAAGGTTTGAGCTGGGATTAAAATCCTGGCTCTACAACAAGGTGGCGGTGTTGCAGATCCCTAAATTTGCAGCACTCATTGAGAAGGCTATTATTGCTGAGGAGGGGAGTGAGGCCATGAGCCTCTACAACAAGGAGAGAAAGAACAAGAGTAAGGTCGAAGGAACTGGGAAGGTGGAAGTTAATAGTGAGAGTAGCGGTGGTAATAGCAAGAAAAGAAGCAATTTTGGAAGTGTGCGGGTAAAAACAGAAGGAGTTAAGAAGTAAGCCAGCATGAAGTGGAAACCGTGGAAAGAACCACTCTGGGAATGTTTGAAAGGGAAGTTTGTATGCAATAAGTGCAGACGGAGGGCCTTATCTCTCCCAACCGCCCCCAATCCTAGGATGAATAATGGGTGTTTTCTATGCTTGGGTCGACTGAGCATAAGGTGAAGGATTGTCCAAGAGGAGGACGGAGGCGGGGAGTGTGAATATTAGAATGGGCAATGGACTTTGGCAATCACGGACCTACAACATCGACTAAGCCAACAAAATCAACAAAGAAGTGGTTCTACAACACTTTATCATCGAGATACCATAGCATTTGGTGGTGCAATTCCGTATTATTCAGATAACTTTTATTTTCTTATGCATGATTTTCATATATATAGTAAATTATTTTATAAAGAAATTTTGAAGAAGGAATTTGAGTTCTTTTAGAAATCAAATTTTCGCTTTAATCCAATAGTAAGCTTTACGTGAATAGGTTAAAGATCAAGACGATCATTTATGATCAAGATCTACTTGAATGATTGTATATGCTACGTACACTTGTATATGTAGGTTTTAAAATGGTGATTCCGGGGACTAATCTTTATAAGGGAGGGTGAATGTAACAACTTTGATATTTTTCATACAAATAAATTAGAAATTTTATGATAAATTTTTTTTGTATTTATTAAAATAAATATAGGGGAATATGTGCCAAGATAATGTATGTATGTATTTATGTGATATATTTATTACATGAATGATTTTAAATAATTTTATTTTAGAATTATTGATTGTTATAAACTATATTATTATAATAAATAATTTTATAGTAGAAATATTTTTATTAATTATTTTCCATGAAAATATAATTATATATTATTTAAATAATATATGAAATGATTTTTAAATTATTATAATAATTATTTTATTATATGAATTTTGTTCGATTATTAAGTTAATTATTTTAACTTAATTAATAATGTTAAGTATGATGAGATAAATCAAATATGGAATCAAACCCTAATTTTTGGATTTTGATCAAGGCGTGAGAATAATAATATAATATAAATTATATTTTGATTTTTAGTGCTATAAATATGTATCAGATATATGTGGACCAATAAGGGTTGGTCAATTATGGTGTTATGTGACAAACCCTTTATATTACTCAGTATGAAACCCTAATTACAAATTTTAGAACTAAGTTTATTTTATTTTAAACCCTAGATGAAAGCTTCAGTAACCTAATTATACATTAGGTGAGACAATTAAATAACCTAAGGGTTATGGTAATAAGAAAGGGTTAGTATTTAATATGATACTAACTTAAGGGATAATCTTGTTATTTCAAGTGACTAATAATTTTAAACCTATTTCTAGTAAACCTAATTAGGTTATGAGCTAAAGTCACATGTATAAGTAATTAAATTTCATAAGATTGGGAATGAAAACCCCAAATAAACAATTTAGATAGCATATATTAGAATTGTTAGACTATGTTCATTACATGGCCCAAAACAATTAAAGGAGAAGCCCAAAAGAAATAAAATACAAAACCAATACTTAGCCCACTTTAGTAAGACCACGAAATTTTTTAAATAAAAGGAATTTCCTTTATTTATTATTTTGAAATAGTAAGGGTTGATTTGATTAATGTGGATAGTTAAGGGTTAAATATGCAAATATTTCAAAATAAGCAAGTGGTTATAAAATATTCATTGTTGTTTTGGGAATATTCGTTTGGTCGTGGGATATTCATTAAATGCAGAATATTCGCATTAACGTGCCAAGCAGCCCATGTGTGGGCCCCATAACGCGAAAGCGATTATTGATGAAGAAAATCTACAAATATAAGTTGTTTTAAATAACGGGCGTAGTTGTTACAAGATTAACTTGTTGGAATACCCGTGGTTAAAACACACTAATACGCCGCGTTGTTGAAGAAGACACGATTGCACCAATTATTGATTCTTACATAAGAAGGCACTACTCAATAATGGTTACGTAATTAATTATTCAAGATTTTATTGAGTTAATAATTGTCGCTTGATATTTTATATTACCGTTGTTTCAATAATTGTCATTACACAAAGATCTTTCATTATCGGCAATAATTAATTATTCACAAATAATATTACAGAATCACAATATTGACAACCGTGCAGCTTCCTGAAAGAGGGGGCTTTCAATAAGAATTTCTTCTTCTTGGCCGCTAAATTAGGTGACCAAACCTCTCCTTAGATGCAGAACTTTCTAGACATTGCCAATAATGTTATCTAATAATATTATTCAGATAATATGAATTATTGCTTCATTGCGAATATTGATCCGAAACTTGTTGTCATCGTATTCTATCGATTTTTCCTGTTGAAGACTAACGATAATTTGTTGTATATTATCTTAGTCATAATATTCTTTACCGGGCTAGTTGAGCTCACCCTTTTCCTTGTTGTTCCATTTTTCTTCTCGGAGGCGAGAATGTAACGAGTACTAGTCGGGGTATGGAATGAAGGTTCTAGAGAGAGTTGTTTAGTTGTCCTCACCATTTTGTAAAATAATGAATCAATAATTATGATGGGGATTTATTTGCATGTGGATATTATCTAGAAGACAATATTATATTTAAACTCACAAGATATATTGTCGTATTTCACACGACATTTGTATTATTGAAGTTGTAGTTTGCTTTTGTACCATGTATTTGGCGACTCGTGAATGGGTTGGATGGAATGGACCTATTTTGGGGCGCGTCAGGTTGGTATCAAAGCTTAGGATATGATCTCCAAGGAGATCGAGGAATAGAACTAGGAGGGAGAGATAGTAAATCCTTCGCTAAAGGTGTCCTACCTAAGCTTATTTGTTAGTTGGTCAAGATATAGGGATATTATGTGATATATTGATTTCCTTAATTAACCCTTATTTTATGACAAAGATTTGAGAATGTCGAATCGAGAATATTAATTGATGGAGCAACGAGACCGTGGAGATGCCTGTGACTACCAACGAGGAGAACGTGCAACAGGTTTGGTAATGTTCCTCCCAGCAAACAACACCACTTGAAAGAGATGATGAACGAGGGATGTTTAGAAGCTTTTTACAGCTCATGCAAAATCGAGACGAGGGAGACTCGTGTTCAAATACTGGAGGAAATGATAGCAATTCACGGTGGTCACAACAAGCGAGTTCAAAGAGTTGGGACCACCGTAATTCTGGGAAAGTTTGATCCGATTAAAGGCGAGACGTGGGTCAAACAAATTACCAAGATATTCGATGTCTTGGGATGCACGGAGAACAGAAAGTTCCATTCGCCACCTTTATGTTCCGTGGCGCGAGGCGATTCTCGGTGTGGAATCAGTGAAGCGTACCCATCCAAATTTGCATCAAAGATGTCATGGAGATGTTTCAGAATAGTTCAATGACAAGTACTTCCTGAAAGTATTCAATATATGGCGGAAGTGGAGTTTATTAGACTAGAAAGGTAATAACATGACGGTGTCCCAAAGACGAGGCGAAGTTCGCGGAGTTATCCAGTTTGCACCTCATTTGGTGGAGAATGAGGAACGATGACGCGGATGTTTCGAGAGGTTTGAAACCCGACATACGCCAAAATCGATCTCATTTCTCATAAATTTTCTCTATTCGAGATGTTGTCAATGTGGGCTCGCAATTGTTAGAGCGAGATAACGAGTATGTTCAACCGAGGGACCATAACCGAGATCATACCAAGATAGCATCATCGAATAACGATAACCACGGAGAAAGAAGAATACGAACAAAAGGCGGAACCACTCGTGTGGTAATCGTGGCCATGAAAATAGAAGAAGCGCGTCGGGAGGAGATTTTAAAAAGAGGAGATTCAACAACGACCATGTGAAGACATCGGCGCCAGAGCAACTAGTTTTATGGAGGAGAACGACCACCCATCAGTATATTACAAATGCGGAAAGAGGGATATATCACCCAAACCGCCTACAACAGTTTAAGGTATGCTATAATTGTGGAAAGGAAGGACATATCGCTCGAGATTGTACAAGAGTGAAACCTAGTTCAATGGGGATTTGTGACTCAAAAGATCGTCGAAGAAAAGTCAAAGTCAACGATTCCGAAGAAGCGTTTGTTGTGACCGGTTAAAATCGAGGAACCCAACGTTAGCACCAAGTTAGTTAATTATAAATTCTTGCAAGTATATACCTTACTAGATACCGGTTTACCCATTCTTTTATCTCTCTTACTTGCGCTCAACGTTTGAACTTGACTACGGAGAAATTAGACTTTGACCTATTTATGGAGAATCCAGATTAGAGAAACTTTCATTACATCCGTTGTTTAAAAATCTTGCTTGATTCAAGTTGGCACTATCACATTACTCCGTTAACCTTTATTTCTATAGAGATATTTGTTTTGATGTGATTTTAAGGTTAACTACTCATCATGCCAAAATTGATTGCTTTTGTAAGGTTGTTAGTTTTCATATTCCTAAGCAACACGTTATTCAATTCAAGCAATCAAACCATTGTAGTCAAACATTTTCATATCAAGCCATGAAGTCATTCGTTTATTACGGATGTCAAGTTTTCTTAGTCCATGTTATGGATTTGAATAAAGACACGTCGATTTGAATAATATTCTGTTGTTATTGATTTTCCCACGTATTTCTGAAGAATTTCTTAGCTTACTCCCAAAGCCCGATATTAAATTTTATATCGACTTTGAACCCTTGCAGAAAACTCATTTCTAAAATCTCATATCGAATGGCTCTATTGAACTTCGAGTTAAAAATTCAACTATAAATTTGGTACCGAGCCTTTATTTTGTGACTTCCTTTGTGGAATTCACCTGCCGGAACTCTCTGTAGGGGACGTCATATTCGTGCGATAGTAAACTGATAGGTGTCATTGTGACGTGCTATCCAAGATTGGGATATGAGTCACAGTTGAGAGCAACCTAAGTCAGTAATCGAAATACGTAGCTTTCTAGGCTTAGTTGGTTATTATCGGAGATTCGTTGAAGGATATTCTCGAATCGCTATTCCATTAACGCAAAATGACTTTCGTAGAGATACAAAATTCGAATGGAGCAAGGAATGTGGGAAGAGCTTCGAAGAACTCAAGAGGAGACTCATTTCAGCACATGTTCTGATCATGCCATCCTGGAAAAGCGAACGTGGTAGCTGACGCGTTGAGTAGAAGATCATATGCGGGAACGAGTGCGATGATGTCAAGTATACGCATAGAGCCAACTTTAATAGAAAAAGTTAAGGTTGCTCAAGCCACCGACTCGGAGCTGATGCGTATGAAGAAGAAAGAAGGAGCTATTCCGGAAGCGAGAATTGATGAAGAAGGAATACTTCGAGTCCACTCTAGACTTTGTGTTCCTAACGACTCTGATTTGAAGTACAAGATTATGATGGAGGCACACAATACGCCATTTGCAATCCATCCTGGAAGTACTAAAATGTATCCTGATCTTCGACATACATTTTGGTGGAACAATATGAAGAGAGAGATTGCAAAGTTTATCTCGATGTGTTTAATTTGCTAACGATATAAAGGCGAGCATCTTGTACCTAAGGGTCCGTTGCAACCACTTGAGATTTCTTGGAATGGAAGTGGGAACACATTACTATGGATTTCGTTACGGGTCTTCCCGCGGTTTCTCAAGGCATCAATGCTATTTGGGTTATTGTTGATAGATTAACCAAGTTCCGCTCATTTTCACCGATACGAGACTTATTCCCTTGAACGTCTTTCTCAGATGTGACGTAAATGCGATTGTGAGATTGTATGGCATGCCAAAGATCCATAGTTTTAGATCGTGACCCAAGATTCACTTCATGATTTTGGGTTAGAAAGCTATGGACACGAATTTACGATTCAGTTTGGCATACCATCCTCAAACGGATGGGCAATCAGAAAGGACTACTCAAACTCTTGAAGATATATTAAAACTCTGTGTCCTAGATTTCAAAGGAAGTTGGGATAAGTACTTGCCATTGGTGGAATCCTCATACAATAATAGTTATTAAATAAATATTAATATTATATTAAATTTTCTGCTTTGGTGTTCTAAGCAATTTCCTATAAATAGGGTGCTTAGGTTAGAATTGAAAATCACACCAGAAACCGAAGTTTTCTCTCTATATTATCGGCGTATTCTTGTGAGTATTTTGAGTATACTTTGAGTATTGCTATACTGATTAAAGTTCAAGTCATAGCCTATATCCTGTTTTTCAACTAGAAGTCTCTTGTCTTTTCGAGGTAAGGAATATTATTTTTTCGTAATGATATTATTTCTTCAATATCATTATCTTTGAAATGTTGATCCGAAGTTTTATCAAATTTGGAACTTTTTCATGTCGGGTTTACTATTCACGAAGTTACTATTCATGAGTTACTATTCACGAGTTACTATTCATGAGTTACTATTCACGAGTTACTATTCACGAGTACTATTCATGAAGCGTGAAGATGTTTTTGTGGAATTTCTATCTTTTGTGTCGAGTTACTATTCACATATACTTACTTTATTCACGATATCTGCACTATTCACGATATCGTTACTATTCACCTAAAATAAAATTTCTTCTTTTCGTCTAAAACATCTATTTCGGATACTAACTCGATTGTATCCATGTTTTGATCATTCTTGAATTTTACACCACTATGATTATTTTTGAGGTATTTTTGGACGTGATAAAACCAAGTACGAATCCTTAATCCTTAATCCTTGTCATTTTGTTCCAATCGGATTCGTTTCTTTAAAAATATTTTTCATCATCCTCGGTCTTAAATGATGATATTATTGAATATCTTTGGCCCAGTAGTGCAAAGATGAATGATTTTTGAAGAATATCTTTGGCTGTAGTGCAAGATGAACAGTGTTGAGATGAACACAATTGATTGATTAATATCTTTGGCTCAGAGTGCAAAGATGAACAGTGTTTAAATGAACATGACCAATGATGAATATCTTTGGCCTGTAGTGCAAAGATGAATATTTGATTCGAGATGCATATTGATTGATGTTACTGAGGATAAAATATTGATGATGGACCGTTAAATTCATAGATTATAGTAGATTTCATTCTCTACGTAACTCTTCTATGAATTATTATTTCAACTGAATATTGATCCAAAACTTGTTGTCTATTGTATTCTATCGATTTTTCCTGTTGAAGACTAACGATAATTTGTTGTATATTATCTTAGTCATAATATTCTTCTTCGGGCTAGTTGAGCTCACCCTTTTCCTTGTTGTTCCATTTTTCTTCTCGGGAGGCGAGAATGTAGCGAGTACTAGTCGGGGTATGGAATGAAGGTTCTAGAGAGTTGTTTAGTAGTCCTCACCATTTTGTAAAATAATGAATCAATAATTATGATGGGGATTTATTTGCATGTGGATATTGTCTAGAAGACAATATTATATTTAAACTCACAGTATATATTGTCGTATTTCACACGACATTTGTATTATTGAAGTTGTAGTTTGCTTTTTGTACCATGTATTTGGCGACTCAGAATGGGTTGGATGGAATGGACCTATTTTGGGGGCGTCACACACTTGATTAAGGGTATTTTAGACTTTTGATTACTCAAATTTGTGCATTAAAATAAAAGCAAAATGGAGGAGAAAATAGAGCATAGTGACCGGCCCCATTAGGCCTTTTAAGGCAACAAATTAAGCTAATCAAGTTCCATAAGTAGTAAGTCTTACACACAAGGACAAGTGTGTCATGTTCCCATTGGTGGAAAGCTCAATTAGCACCCTTAATCACATGATTAGGCTTAATTGGAAGAGATAAGGTGAAGCCTTTTATCCAAGGAACAATAAAAGTATGGGGATATTAGTTAATCACCCCATTCATTTGCTAGATCATTTGCATTTCTCTTATTCTCCTTCTTCTTCTTTTCTCCGAAGCTAGCAAACTTCAAAGAGAGAAAAGAGAGAGAGGGTTCGGTTTTTCTAGTAAGGAAGAGGAGTTATTGTTCATGCATCGTAGATTCATAACCTACTTTAGAAGAGCAAAGAGGATAGCAAAGAAAACTAGGTGAGGTTCTCTTCCATTCTTTTTCTTATTCTCCTTCTATTTTCGGTTTTTACCTCAACTTGTATGGGGTTATGGTCTAATACTCAAAGTACCCTAGTTCTACAAGTCTCATGTGTAGCACTAAGTATCTTGTGTATTAGACTATAGATTTAGAGGAAGGAAATAAGCATATGTTCTCCAAAGGGTGAAACTCTTATTTTTCTTCCACTAAATCTTGTGTAACTCAAGTTTTACAACTCGGATTTGTAATCCGTCGAAGGGAGGGGGGTGCTAGCTACATGAGTTATCTAGTAAACCCAAGTGGTAGAACACAAATCTAGCAAGTATTGAAGCCATGGGGGCTGTTTTCCCCAAAATAATCCACATAGAGTATTTAAGTTTTAAAACCCTAAAAAGCTACTGTCCCCATTTTTCTTAGGACTGTTTTGGACGGTTGCAACTCTTTTAAAAATCTGGGAAACATCACAGAGGTACCTTGAGAAGTTATCTATGTGTAGGAAAAAGAACGGACACGTTTCGAGTTATAGGTTGCGTGTAATGGCTAATTCCGTAAAGGACTCCTAAATATTAACACCCGAATATCTCACAATGTGTACATGGGCAAATTCCGAAATTGTTACAGTAGGTTCATATATGTTATGAGAGTATACCCTGAAAATTTTAGATTTTTCTGAGCAAAACTCGATTTATGAAAAATGAAGCAAGATCCGAGTGTTTTGGGCACTTTAAAATTAGTAAATCATTTTCTAAAATTCTAGAAAAAATTGGGGATCATTGTTGGATCATATACTATTCAAATCCGTAAAAAGAAGAAGTTTTAGAATCAGTTTGCTATTTTTCCTAAATATGATGAAGTTATGAATAAAAGGAAATAAAAGTTAAATGATGTCTTAAATAAGAAAATGTGAGTTTAATGCTTGAATACTCCTAATATATAATATTATGACTACTTTAGGGCATTTTGGTAATTTATAATAAGAAATATTATTTATGACCTTTTATTGATATTAAATAAGTGGTTTTGTAAAGGGTGAACAATTAGAATAAATTATTTATTGATCAAATAAATTATTAAAATGTTATTATGATATTAATAATATTAGAATATGATATTGTTAAGTAAATAAAATATTAAGATTATAGCTTTATTAAAATACTATTAAATGATAAATAATATTAGATTAAAGTATTAATCTTAGATTAAAATATTATTAAAAGATTAATAATATTAAATTAAAGTATTATTGGATGATTAAAATATTATTAAGTAAATAATAATATTCGAATTAAATAAAATGTTATTAAAAATGTAATAACATTAGTAAAGGAATAAAATATTATTAAATGACTAATAATATTAGTAAATGAATAAAATATTAATACTATTGGTAAATGAATAAAGGTATTAGTAATTGATTAATGATACTAAAGCATAAGTAAGATATTATTAAAGTAATAATATTAATGGTAATTATTTAAAATGATTTTAAACGTTTTAAAAATCATTTAAGGGTAATATAAATGTTTTAAAAATATTTTGAGTTCTTATATAACTTTAATATTTTGGAAATGGTTTCATGAATAGTTTAATAATAATAATTAAATGTTAATAGAATTATTTGATATTTGAATCATTTAATAATGATTTCATGTTTTGAAAATTTATGATAAATTAATAAATATTTTTTGAGTCATTTAAAATAATATGGCTGATATTTACAGATATTGAGTTACAGAATAGAGTCTTAGACTCGATAATTACCTCGATAAAGTGCTTGCGGCAATCGGCATATTTCGAAATTGATCCGGACTTAGGTATTTTTGATTGTATTAATGTTTGTTTGTGATCTGAACGATTTGTTGAACATGTGTGATAATGTGATTAGGTTATGTGATGACCGCAAATGCGATTATTATATGTTATAGTATATTGTTCTAATCGAACGAATGATCTGATTAATGATAGGTTGTTATAGTATTACAATGTTCATAGTATGTCCCCTTAACCCTATTTATAGTCAGACGATGTATTGATGAATCGAGATTTTTGTAAATTAATTTTAATATTTATTGAATTAAATAAATATTTTCGAGGATTTAATTATTAGATTTAATAATTAATTGATGTAATTGTGATAGATTAATTTAATGATATGTGTTATATTTATTAAATTAATGTGGAGAATAATTATTATTCAACTATGTAATTATGTGAGTTTATTAAATTAAAAGAAATATTTAATAAACCTAATATTATTTTATAATTAATGAGAAAATTAATTATGTGACTATGTGAATTTATGAGAAATTATTAGATTTTAATTAAAGTAAATTAAATAAGATATTAATTTATTTTATAAAGGAGTGTGACATTTATTAAAATATATGATAAAGCTTTATTAAATTAAATGGTTATAAATCTATTTTGCTAGCCAAACAAGGCCCTATGGGGAGTTGGAGCAGTTACCCATTATTGGGTTAACTGACCACTCAGTGCGTCAGTTCTTTTATTATATCGACGTTTTTTTCTTTCTTCATTTTTCCCAAGTCTAGAAAAGTAGAACCAGAGAGAGTTTCAGAGAGAGTTTCAGAAGTGTTGAGAGAGAATTTTGATTGAAGAAGAGTTGAGAAGAAATTTATTCCCTACTAATCTATACTTATTCTCAGGGTAATCTCCTCTTCCCAAATTCTATTTTACATCATTAAGTTTTATAAGAAAATGGCTTTCAAAGTTTCTGTAAAGCCTCTATGATTGAGAAAGGAGTAATATTTATGAGTTATTTATGGGTTAAGATATATCAAATCGTATTTTATATATATATTGCATGATTCCATATCATCAGTTTCATAATATTACATCGTATATGATTTCTACAAAATTATAGAGTATGGGTTTTGGCCTTATACGTGATATTTTATGTATTGATCGTATATTATCCTTAAATTTTACACTCGTATATTATTATGCATGTTGATACGAAGAGACCAATGTTTAAATAAATGGATTCGGTGTTATAACGAATCCGTAGTGACAATTTTCATGTTTTATTTTCAAAACCTCCAAGAACATCAAAGTCAGTGAAATTCACATATGTTAATTCTATGATTATGTGTTTTAATGGGTTAAAACCATCCTATAAATGTTGGGTTATGATTATACATGAATTATAACATGTGGGTATGTCTAAATTCATGTAGTAGTAATTTAAATTGGAGTTTTTGGTTGTGTTACGCAATTTTAGCTAATCATAAAAAGTTTCTGTTTCGCAGTACACATTTACCAGTATAAATGGTCTTGCTGAAAGTAATACCAATATGAAAAGTGAAATATGCATACCACTCTCTCGTAATGTTCAGAAATAAATTATTTTAAAGTGTTTAAGTCTAACAATGTAATAGCAACTAATGTAATGAACATAAAAATAAGTTATAAGTATAATGAGATGTTAAAATAAATACTTAACATGTAAATAACATAATTACATGTGGATTGAAACATTGATTTCATAAGTAGCTTATTATTCATGAAGTGTTATTATGTGACAATAAGTGTGATATTTGACTAAGTATAGTCATAACCAAAGTTTAGATAAGAGAATGAGTTTATAATGATTAGTTAAGTTATAATTAACTAGTATTGTGAATGTGAATGGTATGTAGGATTAAATTCAAAGAACGTGCTTAGTTAAAGTGTAATCTACGCACGAGGCAAGTTTCCTAACCCTACTTGTCTTTATTGTTCAAGTTTATTAATTACCTCGAGTAAATTATCATTACTATTATTCATGTTCAAATGTTATATTAAAGATTGATTATCTTTTCAAAGTATGATTCAGGTATACAATAATTGTCCTATTGTATACTTCCTGAGATTATTATTCAATTTGAATATCATTATTATTGAACCTTATTAGACTAGCGAACCCTTATTGATTCGACTACTCCATAGTTGATGAGCGTTCTAAATTTCAGAACCCTTAATGAATTATCCAAACCAAACTTCCTTTGGTGCGGACTCGAATGTCAAACTGAGATGAACAACCCTGCAAAAGGATTTACTTATGCGTTAGCGTTAAGATATTGTGCACAGTATGATACTAAGGGCTGATCCCCCTAAGTACGAGTAGAAAGGTCCATAGTCTTATGACTGTTAAAGGTTTCAAGTATAACCCTTGCTAACCTAGGACATAGTTCAAGGTCTTATGACCCTCAGAATTCTTTTGATTATTGTTATTCATTCTTGATTCAAAAGTTGAGCTTTTATTCAGATGTCTTTGATTTACTCACATGTTATTATACTCTTATTTCATTGTTATACTTGTGGGCAATAGTGCTCACTCTTTCTTAATAATAACATTGCAGTTAAGAACGAAAGAACCGATGAACCTTCCACTAGTAAAGGCAAGGGCAAAGTTAACAAGTGATGAAGACTTGTTATTTTATTAGATGATGTATTTATGTTTAAGACTTAAGTTAATGATGTTGTTTAAGACTTATTTGTTTATGATTCCGTACAGATGTTTAAGGTTAGTTTAACTTGGGATTGTATTATTATTATTCAGATGTTGTAACCCTTAAAGGGAAGATTTTTATTCTATCTATTGCATGGCTTGCATTTATTATGGGTAGATAGATAGATGATATTTGTACAGTGAACACCAAATCCCGTGGAATTAAAGTACCCGGATTTGGGGGTGTCACAGTACGTAGTTTCAAAATTTTGAAAGAGGGTTGTTATGTTATTATTATCGGTTCAGATTACTTCACAACTATTGATTTGTTGTAGAAGGGTAGTATAAAGAAAACATTTAAATTCTTTCAGCTTATATATATATATATAATTGTTATTCTTTGTTGGGCACTCAAATGCTCATCCTTACTTAATTTAAATGTTTTCAGCTAAGTGTGAACAACCTGAAGGTTCTGTTAAGAACAAGGGAAAGGGAAAGGTTGCTGAATGATTTCAATGTTATCTTATGTAATAGTTTAATATTATGAAGACAATGTTATATATTTATTATCATGTATTGTAAGGAATGATTAAAGGTTACGTACTTGGGAGCTAGACTTTGATAATTATGTAAATTAAGTTTAATATTTATATTATTGTTGTTATTATTAGTATTATTCCGCTCATAGAAATGGTATCGTGAAGCACCGAATTCGGGTTTCAAGTACCTGGATTCAGGGGCTTTACAATAGGCCCTCAACCAATAAAAGTTAGGAAGTTAGGAATTGAATTGCCTGCAAAGTTATAGTGTGGCCCCAACCATTGAAATGAGAGGAGTTAGGCTTGAAAATTAGGCAGAGAAGTTAGGCGTGAAGAGAAAGAAAAGTTAGGCAAATCTGCTTAACTTTTCTCCTTCCGTTGCTATATCTGCTTAAAAGTTAGGCAAATTTGCTTAACCCCTCCTTCCTAAAACACACCATTTTAAAATCAGAAATTCTTATTCTATAGTATTATGAGTATTTTCTTGAGTATAAGGATACTTTGAGAGTAGTTTTTGTCTGCAAGATTTTCTCAGAATAATATCCGATATTCCAGTCAAATACAGTTTCTACTAAGGTAAAGAATATTATTTTATTTCAATACTTGTAAGAAATATTATTTTCTTTCATAATCCATAGTATGGAAGGGATATTATTTCATTTCATATTCCTAAAATTAAACTTACTATGGTAAGTATTGCTTCTATAATTCCTGAAATTAGTAGAATATCCTTGATATTTGCGTTTAATCCAGTATCTTTTCATAAAAATATTATTCTGAGCATTCTTGATAAGTTTTAACCTTTTCATGCTGGAGTACTATTCACGGGGTACTATTCCTGAATTACTATTCACGGGGTACTATTCACTCGGGTATTATTCACCCGGGGTACTATTCATGATAAAAATTAATTTCTTTTCGGTCCAAATCATTTTTGATACAATATTATTATTGAATTTTACTCCACAAAGTAGTATCATGTTCACAATTTGGACATTATTGAATTCTGGATAAATTAAATTATAAATCTTTAGAATTTCCTTTGCTTGCATTTAATTGAATTCTTAAATCATTGTCATCATTCTCATGTTTATATTGTTATGAAAGTCATTTTTGGCCCGTAGTGCATAGATGGACTATTAATTGGTATGATTATGACCAGGGATCATTCGGTATAATCATGACCCGTAATGTTACAAGTGATGTGGTAAAAGTCCTCATTGGCCCGTAGTGCATTGATGGACAGTTGTTGGCACGATCATGACCATTGGTGATAACAATGAATATCATTGGCCCGTAGTGCATGGATAATTTAGTGATGTAGATTATTTTGTTAAGCTGAGTCTCAGCGATAAAATTGGTGATAAACTTTTAAATCATAGAAGATAGTAGATATCATGCTCTACTTGACTCTTCTAATGGATTGTTTGTTCCGCTGCAGTTAAACTTGTTGTCTATTATATTCTATCAGTTTAACACTGTTGAAGGCTAATGATAATTTATTCTGAATTATCTTAGTCATAATATTCTTTACTGGGCTAGTTAAGCTCACCCTTTGCTTTTATTGTTCTCTTCAGGAAATGAGAATATAGCTGGGACTAGTCGGGGAACGGAGTGATGGTCCAGATAGGTGGCTATAGTAGTCCTCAATATCATGTGAAATAATGTGATAATAATTATAATGAGGACTTTATTTGAGTTTGTATACTCTCTGCGAGACATTATCCGTGTTGAAACTCTCAGCTACGTTTTGTCGTACTGTATCAAAGAAGTTGTATTTAAATTCTGTACCATATATTTGACGACTCAAGATGGGTGATGTATACCTATTTCGGGGCCGTTACAGGACATCCCATTGATGGGTACAGATGGATATACTTTGTCAAAGGGTTCACATACTCAGGATACGTTCCATCACTGGTGGTCCCCTCGTACCATTGGAGCCCAGACCCGCATCACTCAGTTTATGGGGTATATAGTTCCTGGATCCGTGATGATGACAGATTGGCTGACCTTTGTCCGAGATCCGACTCATTTGACACAGATTGATCGTTTGACCGGGCACATTTCTTCATCCGGTACTTGGGTAGAGATCCTTCAGAGGCAGATACTTTTGATCCTTCCAGCTCAGGCGCTGGCCCCTCAGGTGACCCATATGGCTTTGCCAATGCAGATCCTCCCTTGTATAGGCCTGACATCCCTGTTGATAGAGATCCAGTGACTCAGGAGGAGTTACATCAGGTGGACATGATTGATGATGTAGATATTGACACCATTGTCTTCTTCTAATGTGTATTCTCGTTATCTCTTTTGATAGGCCTCTGTTACATATTGGGTGGTTGTGCCCCATTCTCGCTATATCTTTTGATAGGCCTCTATTAGTAGTAAGGCGTTTGTGCCCCATTTCCCTATATTTTTAGCTGTACAGAGATGATGTATGTAGATGATGATGTACTTAGGAATGTATATACTATTGTTTCATTCCCTACATCATATTTCCATCTATTATCTGTCATGCATGTATCATGTTATGCATATGTATCTATGTCCAGAGATATTTAGCATTAACCCCTGGATGGTCTTATGATACGGCCTACACAGATATCTTCTTCAACAATCAGCCGCATAGATTACACCCTACCAGTGTTGATAGTTTCCCATTTGAGGTCGTGGTATGATAGGATGTCACCTATAGATAGGGTGACTGTAGATCAGCTATTACATCATTCTATGACCTTCTTGATGTTTCAGATTCCCACAGGCTTTGTAGAGGGTATTTTGGAGCATTGGATATCGGAGAGACAGGTTTTTCGGTTTAGTACCCAGGAGTTGACTCCTACATTGGAGGAGTACGAGCGATTAACGACTTTGCCCTTAGATAGACCTTTCGCTCATATAGCTGTCAAAGATATGCGCCGACAGTTCATGACCCTCACCGGGTTACGGCGTAGAGTAGTAGAGGATGAGATTACATCAGGTCATATAGTATCCCAGCATTTCCTGATAGATAGGTTTGGCTCATTGGACAGCTACGCATGACATTTTGGGGATTTCACCACACCAGAGGATCAGTGGCATTTGGCCAGAGTGGATGTATTTGTGATGTACATAGTGGCGTATGTGTACATGCCACGGTATATGGATGAGCTGGACATCAGTGTTATCATGGCAGTGAGAGCTCTCAAGGAGGGTCATACCTTCATTCCAATGATTGTGGCGGAGACGTTGAGGTCGGCCACATTTTGCAGTACCTACCCTGTAGGGGTATTCACAGGCAGTTCAATCATGTTATACGTGTGGTTTATGTCACACTTGAGACCGATTGACACTTTTCGTTGACACGAGTACTGCTTTACCCATGATATAGCTATGTCTTACTCCTTTCAGCCATCCGTTTGGCATCCTGCCGTGCACATGGCTCAGCTCACCCTATAGCTTTATTACTTATGCTCTGGGCATGGATTATCTCCCTCTGGCTGGTTTGGGGGGCATGACTACCTACCACCCACTGGCCGTGATGTCATAGTTTGACCAGTTCCTGGACTTCCATCCTTTTGAGGGGGCGTTAGGTCAGCATTTAGCTTCCCGCCATCTATCAGTAGAGGACCGATCCCAGGTGTATGCATGTTGGGATCAGCGTGAGATAACTGATTTTTTTGTTAGCCATCCGGGCATTTCGCCAGAGTATTTTGCGTGGATGGTGACATAGACTTCATCGGCTGCAGCAGTATCCACAGTGCCGTGTATTTATTCAAATGGTGGATAGCCCGTGGAGGACATTGATTTTCCCATTGAGGAGGAGTCATTTACTAGGTTGCCAACAAATTCTCCCAGTACTAGCATTATCGTGATCCAGTATTCAGCACAGTACTTCGAGCAAAGTCTCCATCTGATGACCTTCGAGAGAGATCAGGCTAGAGCCTCGATGTTGACAGATCTTGATGGGAGAGATGCCGTTCTGTTAGAGAGAAATGAGGCATTAGCTCATAGAGATGTCGCTATTGTTGAGCGAGATGAGGCTAGATTAGCCAGAGATGCCGTGATAGGCGAGAGGGATAGCGCCATATCTGCCCGGGATGTAGTCGTCACAGATAGTACCACAGTGAGGTCCTTTACGAGTGGCATGATTATAGAGATGAGCACGTACATTGATGAGCACCACCGTGTCACCATACAGATGGCCATAGATCTGTTAGCTCGTGTTTATATCCTTGTACAGGAGACCACAACGTTACCTCCTTCTTCTAAGAGGGATGTTATGTTGGGCTTGATAGCTCGCATATACACTGATTTGTAGATGGGCTTGTATTTTCCTGCATAGACGAGCTTAGCCATTTTTTCATTTACAGTTCATATTGTATATATCAAACATCATTTATATATAGCAGGGAAATATATTTTTGATCACTTCTCTTTTAGTTATGCCTTGTTGCTTACTTGATATTTACCTATTTCTTCAGGGCTTGTGATCTTGATGTCTTCTGAATTTCACCTTGATGGATGGACATTGAGTTATCTCTAGATAGTTCAGAATTGATCATTGATCTGTGTTCATCCCCTACCATCTTTGGTGTCTTGGGACTAGCTTATGTATGCAAATATGGAGAGGAATGTGGCTTTCCTCTATAAGGTTGACCGCACCACAGATGGTTGCTAGTACTCCTATTTAAGAGGAGCCCAGTTAGTTCCATCTCTTATGGATTGGTGTTTCTCTTTGAGGAATCAACCGCAACTTAGATGGTCGCCGATTCTCCCGTTTACATGGGGAGGTCAGGTAATTCCACCCCTTTGGTCTGAAGCCAATGAAATGTGATGGATTAAAATATGATCCCAGTACCGTTAACAAGTGTTTGTGTTTTGGTAGGGGGTTAGACCGAACCATGAATGACTGCCTACGTACACCTATTGAAGAGGAGATCATGTATGTGTAGTTCGAACTTGGTGTAGAGGTTCAACGCTGTATGTGGCAAAAAGGGTGTAGGAATGTTTTTGTTGTTTTTGTTTTTGTAATGAGAAGGGTGTAGAAATATTTTTGTTGTTTTTGTTTTATTACGACCGAGCCATATAAAATGGTTGCCTATGTACTCCCATGTATCAAGGAGATCAGGTCGGTGTAGTTCGCCCCATGTTCAGGACAATTTGTAGCCAATGAAAAGTTTGATCCCATGTTCAGGAAAAATTGCGGGTGAGAAAGTTTAATCCCATGTATAGGATAAACTGCAGGTGTGAAAAGTCTTATCCCTAGTGGGGTAAAACTGCAGGTGTGAAAGGTTCAATCCCTGGTGGGATAACTGGAGTTGAGTAAGGGTTCAAAACCAAATGGAGAGAAAAGGATCTGGCGATCCAAAACCAGGCTGCTAGTTAGATAATTTGTTTGTCCCTAATGGGGCAGATGAGTGTGAAGATAAGTTGTATATAGTGAAGGGTTAAAAACCTGAAATGACTGGGGAACTGATGATCCAAAACCAGGATGTTTGCTTGATGGTGACCTCAGACATAGTACCATTTCACAGTGTTCGAGTTGATAAGTTGTGGAAATTCATCGCCGTCCATTTCCTATAATCTCAGAGCACCTCCTGTCAATACCTCCTTGACAATAAACGGGCCTTCCCAGTTAGGGGCAAATTTTCCCTTGGATTGATCTTGGTTGTCAATGATCTTCTTCAAAACCAAGTCATGTTGTTTAAAATATTATAGCCAGGCTTTTCTGTTGTAGGACCTGGCGATCCTTTGTTGATATAACTGACCGTGGAAGATAGCAGCGACACGTCTTTCGTCTATTAGAGACAATTGGTGATACCTATCTTGTACCCATTGGTCTTCATCAAGCTGAGCGTCTATCAACACTCTGAGGGATTTCATTTCCACTTCTATGGGGAGCACTGCTTCCTGTTAGGTTTGTAATATTCAAGAACGCAATCAAATTGCATAAAAATGCAGAAACGTGTAAAATCAGAGTTTAGAAAAATTTACAAACCATATACCCGGATCATCCTTTATGCATAATTATTAATTAAACGAAAAAGATGAATAAAAACATACCCTTGAAGATCCGAGCTTCCTCGTGTGAAGTTCACCTCGAATCCTTTTCGCGTTCAACTTGAATCCACCAGGTTTGGTTCCTTCCTTTGATCAACGTTAGCCACCCATGTGTTTGGCCTCTAGAGGTAATCCACCAAGGAATAATAAAGATTCAAGAAAATGGGTGGTTGGCTAAACCCTAGTTTTTCTATCTACATAGAAAAGAGCGTACTCTCAACTATTGGAATAACGTATATTTTAATATCTCGATATAAGACTCCTCTTATAAAGATATCGGGTAACCTTATTTAATAAAATAAGGTATTATTTAATTAAACTCTTTTAATTAAATGGGCTCCCCTAATCTTATTAGGGATAATTAATTAAACTCCTTTAACTAATTTTCCTCCTAATCCTATTAGGAATAAATGAGAGTACTTATATTAAATTAATTTCTAAATTCTTTTAGAAATTAAAATAATAATAATAATTGTAATAATATTAATAAGACTTCTCTTATTAATTTATATTTAATATTTCTAAAATATTAAATAATAAATATTAAGCTATTTAATTTATTCTATCACCATAGATTAAATTAAATATACATAACTATATTATTACGATTATGCCATTAACTTCTTAAATAATTATTCTTCCTTTTATGGTGTGACCCTTTAGGTTCTCCATATTAAACCTAGGTTGTGAATAAATCAATTAGAATAATTTCTAATCTTATTTATATAAATAAATTAAACAATTAATTTATTTAAATAAATAATATTTATTCTATAATAGGGATAAGCCTCCCTAACGATCAAGGACTTTCCGGATAATATAGATTTTAACATTAATCATAAAAGAACCTTTGAGTAAATAGTTACTGCAATACAATTCAATCCTTCCACCATACAATGTCCCAATTAAATATAAGACATGAAATTACTGTCAAGTCTTATTTTATTTAATTATATGTATTTCGATCCTTAAATGCACAACTCCAAATAATGCAAATTAGAAACTCCTTTCTAATTTCATTCTGCCTTGGCCAAGGACTACTGGGTTGTCATTTATCGAATCACATAGGACATTTCTCTTCTTTTATTAGAAGTGGTAGATTCTTTATTGGTCATATATTATCTCCATGTACAACTTGTTATACCCAAGCATACCCTTTGATATACCCTAAGGGTCTTAAGGAATAAGTCAAAGTATAACTCATCATACACAAGATACTATGATGATCTCAAGTCCAAGGATCACTTGTACTACTATCACTACAGGAATTCCTATTGACAGGCAAGTAAAACTCCATTAGGTATTCCTTAGCGAGCCACGTTCAGTGAACTTATTCTCTAATAAGCACCTACATACTTGCTTTAGTGTCTCCACACAAAATGATCATGAGATCAATCATCCTCATCCAATGAGCAAACAACGTATGTACTAATCTATCCTGATTCACTAATCCCCAATTTAGTAATCCAATGATTAGGAACTATTTTAGTTTTAAGCTTTCTAAAAATTTAGATCTCATTAGAATGATCATCATCATTATTCTAAAAGCATTGCTTAAAACTATGGGTTTATCACATATTATAAAACAAACATCATGTAGATAATTAAAAGCCTTTAATAAATTAATACTTTTTATTAATAAATGAATAAGATTGTTACAAAGTATATGCTTTATCATCAAACATGATTGGCTTGTAATGCATACTACTTTCAATCTCCCACTTGCACTAAAGCCAATCGCCATGGTATTTCATACCCTTCTTCTCTAAGTGACGATTATCCTGTCATTGGATAAGCTTTAGTTAATGGATATGTAATGTTGTTCATGAGAGTCCACTATCTCTATAGTGATTTCCCATCTTTCAATGATTCTAATAATCAAATGAAAGTGCCACAACACATGTTTAGATCCAAGATGAGACTTAGAACTATTCCTAGTTACGTAATAAACTTTTAATCCAAACAATCAACTTGCGCCTTCATTTATAGCTATATACTTTGTCTTTATCACTAAACCAAAGAACTCTTTGCTATTTGGAACCTTTCCAATTCAACGCATTGCATTGCTCAAGGTAACCCTTTACCTTAAAGTGGATTTTTCTCGTCGTCTTGGTGCATCTAAAAAAAACTTGAGTCATTAAGCCCTCTAGTTTTAATTAAGACCCACCATGAATATGATCACATCCTCGGTCTTATTAAGCACTTTAAGATGTTTTTCACTAACTCATAGTGAACTTCTCCATAATATGACTGATCAACATCAGGTCTCGTACATTTCATTGCATACATGATTTTCACTCATGCGACCTCTCTTTTTAGGAGTCTGTGGGGACTATTAAGAGAGATACACTCCATAGCTCATCGACATGAGACATCTCTTGGAGTTTTCCATGCTAAACGACTTTAGCATCAAATGAATATACGTTCCTTGGGTTAAGTCGAGCATCCTCTTAAATCTATCTATATTGATTTATATCCCCAATTAAGATACTCTTCCAAATCATTCATAGAGGAATGTTTAGACAACTTTATCTTTACTGATTGTAGCATTGGTATGTCATTCCTTATCCGTAGTATATCAACATATAGTACTAGGAATGTCACGATGCTCCCACTGACCCTTTTGTACACACTAGGTTCATTCTTATTTTTTGATAAAATCAAACTCTTTTGATTGCCTCATCAAAATGAATGTTCCATATTTGAGAAACTTGCTTCAATCCATTTCTCTGAGTGTCTACAGCACGTACCTCATCGTATGTAACTGGATCATCATCTTCTATGATGTGTACCTCATTATCATCATCTATGATGAACCCATACCTCCCAAGTATCTTGGGTATTATTCCAGATTTACGATTCAGTTGTGGTATAATAGGTCTATCTACAGGTTCCTCTTCTTTGACTTATAGTGTTTTGTGGTTCTTGAACTCTTCAAGATCAATAATCCTCCCACTAGCCCCTTCAATGATAAACACCTTTATCTTAGAAGGCAGCGTGTTTCGCAACAAACACCTTTTGATAAGTAGGATTATAGAACATATACCCTAAACTTACTTTAGGATGTCCCACAAATTGTACTTGTCAAATCTTGTCCCAAGCTTATCCTTTGAAACCTTTACACATAAGTTGGACAACCCCTTATCTTAACATACTTAAGATTAGGAATCCTCCCTATCCATAACTTTTATGGAGTCTTGGGGCGAATTTTGAGGTTACCTTTTAGTAGAGATGTCACGACCATTTCTAGGACATGATCCTGAAGGATCTTTGAAATGTCAAGAAAATCATTATGGACCGCACCATGTCCAACAAGGTACAATTTTTCATTCGGATACATCAATCAATTATTACGTGTCGGGATGTGTCCATTATGAGAAAACCATTTGAGATGATCTAGAAACTTATTGCACAAGTATTTATTCCTTGATCTAATCAAAGAATCTTAATACTTTGTCAATTTGTTTCACTTCAATTCTTTGAACCTTTCAAATAATGCATACTTGTATTTCAAAGAAATACACACATTCAACTCTTTGAATGATCATCTCCTTTTCTTATACTAGTTTGTTCAATTTACAAAATAATTTTTCACGTAAGTCAAGTATACAAAATCTATTAAGTAATATTTGATTTATACAAAACATTATTATTATAAATAGAACAACAATTGTTCTTAAATATAATACCAAAGATTTCATTGTCCAACAATAAAATGGAAATAATATTTTTAACAAGAATGGAATACAATAACAACTTATTGACTTAATAGATTTGCCGTAAGCGATCTAAACAATAAGTTTCTATAGCTAATCAAACAACTTTTGCTTCATTTTCCTCACATAGGATTACTTATCTTTGTTTAACTTTCTACTACCTTGGTCCCTTCATAAATCTATATTTATGATAACCAAAGTCGGTATCCAATACCCAGTAGAAACCTTAACTTAAAGAAAAATTTATTTTAAATCATGAACAAATTTGTATATGTAACAAAACTTCACTAAGCTTCTTTGGTTAGCCTCTGCAAGATGCTTCTCAGCTTTCTTTCCGAGTGTCGAGCTTATTGCGATGGAAGAAAACTCCTTTCTATCCGTATCAGTTTTATTCTTATTATCCTTTGTTTTTACCTTTCTATTTACCTTCTTAGAATCGTTCTACTTTTTAGAAGATCCTTTGGCCCCTACCAGTAAGACTTGATCTTTCTTGGTTGGAAAGTGACTCTCAACATTTTTCAATATGTTAAGCAAATCAATCGTGGTGATATCTAGCTTGTTCATATGAAAATTCACAACAATTGTGAAAGGAGTCCGGGAGTGAGTGCAAGATTAAATCTTGGCTCAACTCTCCATCCATGACAAAACTCGTTGTCCTAATTGATCAATCAAATTGATAATGTTAAGGACTTTTATCTGTACTGTAGTGTCATCGGTCATTCTAGATCGGAAGAGCTCCTTAGATATCTGATATCTATCAGTCCTACTTTCCTCACCATCAACTACTTAATGTACAGGAATATAGTAGAAGCATCCATAGTTTCATGCTGATGCTGAAGCTCGTTACTCATGGATGCGAACATGATGCATTGAGCCAACTGTGCATCATCTTGCCACTTTCTAAAAGTAGCAATCTCTTCCTCAGAGGCATTGTCTGCAACCATTGCAGGGATAGGCGTATTAAGGACATAAGATAGCTTTTCAGCTATGAGAACTATTCTCAAATTCCTTAACCAACCCGTTTAATTCGGTCTGGTTAATTTAGCATTTAATATGCTTCGCAGTGATAGTAATTTTAGACATTGTAAAATTCTGTAAATGAATTTGTAATTAACAACATTTTAACATACATTCTTTTATTAATTACCAAAATAAATTAGGTCTTGTTTTAAATTGGTATCTCCCACTATTTTCTTCAAACTATATTACCCTCACTTATATAGTTCGACAAAATCTAATTAAAGATTTGCTAGTGAGAATAAGGATCCCATTTCAAATGTATATAGCCTTGTGGTGACACAACAAACTATATATAAATAAATAGGTAGACAACTTTTGTCAATTACATCAACTATGCAACTCCATTTCTTTTGCCTCATAGATTATTTTGATTAAGTGGTGGCACATCCGAATCAAAATTATCCAAGTTAAGTCCAACCTAGCACTCCATATATTCAAAAAGGAAAAATATTATCCTTGTGGTGACACAACAAAACAATATTGTTCAATTTTCTTTATAAGCATCAAATGTGATAAATTAACATCTTAAATACTTAATACTTGCCTTGTGGTGACACAACAAACTCATATTAAATATTTAATACTCTATTAATTTTATCATGCTAGAAGGTGACGTTCGATATTCCAAATATCTTTGAACGCTTAGGACTTAATATAAAAATTGAGGGGTTTGTTATTAATTTATCTCATCTTGTTTAGCGCGCATGCACATATATATATAAAATACGCGTCATATTAATTAACATGCGAAGCATGTTTGCATAATATATAATATATATAGTATAAGCATGCACATATAGAATACTATATTCTACTCGAATTGATTATGGACTTTTATTCTAGTTTGGTTCACTAGAGCCACCAAGTGAACCAAAAGGTCAAACCCTAGAGGTGCAAGAAATAATATTTAAATATAAGTATTACATTTAAACCCGGGCTCCATTACAAACGGGTCTTCAAGCGCTCCTTGCTCCTTGATCTCCAATTCTTCAAAATTAATTCTAACTATTCCTATTACAAAACTATTTAAAATAAATAGAAACCTTGATCACCAGTCAAGGGGAAGTACATAGGAGGGGAATAGAATTTACATTAAGAAAAATTAGAGAAGGCGAGGTCATGCAGAATTCCATTTAATAAAACCCATACATTCATGCATCCAACTAAAATAAAATCCAATCATATTGGTCAATAGTCCATAATCAATCCCATTTATTATCATACACATCATCATATGCATCAATAAATAACATTCATCTTATGAATAATAAACATTTAATATATATATATTGATATCATTTAATGGGCAAAATTAGTTAGTATAAAATCTAATTTTGAATCAAAATAAACTCCTTTATTTTAATCCAAATTTAAATTAAAATAAAACTATTTTATTTTAATTTATCCAATTTTGAATAAAATAAACTATTTTATTTTAATCAAAACTTTTAATCAAAATAAACACCTTTATTTTAATTAATTATGGAATCCAATTCCATATATATATAAAAAAAAACTTTTATTAAAGGAAACACGAATTCTTTTTCCTATTCACAAATAAACTCCTTTATTTTGAATAATATGAAATCTTATTTCATATCTAAATAAACTCCTTTATTTAAGGAAATTAGGATTCTTTTTCCTATTCACAAATAAACTCTTTTATTTTGAATAATATGAAATCTTATTTCATATCTAAATAAACTCCTTTATTTAAGAAAATATATAATCCAATTTCAACTCCAATTAGTAATCATGGAATCCAATTCCAACTCTAATTAGTTAGCATGAAATTTAATTTTAAAATTAAAACAAACCTTTTATTTTAATTATAAAATTATATATATATATATATATATATATTACCGTACTGTATGGCATGTTCCGAAATCACGTTAATATATAAAAAACAAATTCATCCATTACATCCTGGATCTCCTGTAACCATATATAATATAAATGATATGGAAAAGCAAGGAAGTATAATATAAATATATAAATGGAAGAATCAGGAACATGATAACATGAAACTTCCAATCCCATGCCACGTAATAATGAATATATCCTATTAACATCCAAAAAAAAAACCGAAGCTTTGCGAGTTGCAACATTTGCAGGATTACGGATTTCAAAGAAATAAACGCTTCTCTATTTTTTTTTAATTTTATACAACAAAATTATGCCCAATTAAATTGTTCTAAACACATATCAATATACATATCAAAATAAAACAATTAATAATTGGCATAAAGGTTTGGCTCTGATGCCACTGTTAGGTTTGTAATATTCAAGAACGCAATCAAATTGCATAAAAATGCGAAAACGTGTAAAATCAGAGTTTAAAAAAATTTACAAACCATATACCCGGATCATCCTTTATGCATAATTATTAATTAAACGAAAAAGATGAATAAAACATACCCTTGAAGATCCGAGCTTCCTCGAATTACAAGTTCACCTCCAATCTTTTTCGCTCACTTGAATCAACCGGGTTTGGTTCCTTCCTTTGATCAACGTTAGCCACCCATGTGTTTGGCCTCTAGAGGTGATCCACCAAGGAATAATAAAGATTCAAGGAAATGGGTGGTTGGCTAAACCCTAGTTTATCTATCTCTATAGAAAAAGAGCGTACTCTCCAACTATTGGAATAACGTATATTTTAATATCTGATATAAGACTCCTCTTATAAAGATATCAGGTAACCTTATTTAATAAAATAAGGTATTATTTAATTAAACTCTTTTAATTAAATGGGCTCCCTAATCTTATTAGGGATAATTAATTAAACTCCTTTAACTAATTTTCCCTCCTAATCCTATTAGGAATAAATGAGAATACTTATATTAAATTAATTTCTAAATTCTTTTAGAAATTAAAATAATAATAATAATTGTAATAATATTAATAAGACTTCTCTTATTAATTTATATTTAATATTTCTAAAATATTAAATAATAAATATTAAGCTATTTAATTTATTCTATCACCATAGATTAAATTAAATATACATAATATATTATTACGATTATGCCATTAACTTCTTAAATAATTATTCTTCCTTTTATGGTGTGACCCTTTAGGTTCTCCATATTAAACCTAGGTTGTGAATAAATCAATTAGAACAATTCTAATCTTATTTAAATAAATAAATTAAATAATTAATTTATTTAAATAAATAATATTTATTCTACAATAGGATAAGCCTCCCCTAGCGATCAACGACTTTCCGGATAATATAGATTTCAACATTAATCATAAAAGAACCTTTGAGTAAATAGTTACCGACAATTCAATCCTTCCACCATACTGATGTCCCGATTAAATATAAGACATGGAATTCTTTGTCAAGTCTTATTTTATTTAATTATATGTATTTCGATCCTTAAATGCACAACTCAAATAATGCAAATTAGAAACTCCTTTCTAATTTCATTACATCTTAACCAAGGACTCTTTGGGTTGTCATTTATCGAATCACATAGGACATTTCTCTTCTTTTATTAGAAGTGGTAGATTCTTTATTGGTCATATATTATCTCCATGTACAACTTGTTATACCCAAGCATACCCTTTGATATACCCTAAGGGTCTTAAGGAATAAGTCAAAGTATAACTCATCATACACAAGATACTATGATGATCTCAAGTCCAAGGATCACTTGTACTACTATCACTACTGAAATTCCTATTGACGGTAAGTAAAACTCCATTAGGTATTCCTTAGCGAGCCACGTTCGATGAACTTATTCTCTAATAAGCACCTATATACTTGCTTTAGTGTCTCCACACAAATGATCATGAGATCAATCATCCTCATCCAATGAGCAAGCAACGTATGTACCAATCTATCCGGATTCACTAATCCCAAATTTAGTAATCCAATGATTGGGAACTATTTTAGTTTTAAGCTTTCTAAGAATTTAGATCTCATTAGAATGATCATCATCATTATTCTAAAAGCATTGCTTAAAACTATGGGTTTATCACATATTATAAAAACGACATCATGTAGATAATTAAAAGCCTTTAATAAATTAATACTTTTTATTAATAAATGAATAAGATTGTTACAAAGTATATGCTTTATCATCAAACATGATTGGCTTGTGTGCATACTACTTTCACTTCCATCCCGTAGGTTAATGCATAGGGGGTTGCCCCAGTGGAAGTGCGCATTGATGTTCTGTAGGCTAACAGAGTAAGAGGCAATAAGTCAGGCCATCCTTTGTGGTTGGCGGACATCTTTTGCATGATCTTCTTGATGTTTTTGTTAGCTACTTCAACATCACAATTCATCTTTAGACGGTAGATGACGGAGTTGAAATGTTTGATGTGAAATTTACTGCACAACTCCTCCATCATTTTGTTTTTGAGGTTCCTAGCATTGTCTGAAACAATTACCTCTGGTTGTCCATATCGACAAATGGCATTGTTTCTGATAAAAACAATGATGACTTCTTTGGTAACCCTGGGGAAGGAGGCTGTTTCTACCCACTTGGTAAAGATAAACCGATGCCCATTATTGGCTTTGAACTCGATGGGCCCGATCACGTCCATTCCCCACATTGAGAAGGGCCAGGGTGAACTCATATTTTGGAGCTCCCTCGGAGGGGTGTGGATAGCATTCCCATGAATTTGGCACTAATAACATCTCTTGACGTGATCAACACAGTCAGCTTTGAGAGAGAGCCAGTAATGCCTTGTTCTTAGTATTTTCTTTACAAGTAGAGGGCTGCCCATGTGTGGGCCACAGACTCCACCATGGATCTCATCCATAAGCCTCTGAGCTTGGTCCTTGTCCAGACATCTAAGGAGACCTAATCCTGCAACTCTCTTATAGAGTGCATCTCCGCTCAGGTAGAACTTCATAGCCAGTCGATGGATCCGCCTTCTTTCAGTCAGGCTTGTGTCAGCGGGTGTAGATCCATCTTGCAAGTACTCCTTCATATGCTGATACCAAGGGTGCTAGATGGGAGGTAGCTCATCCGATGCTTCTCCAATGTTATTCCCATAGGTTGGAGCCTTTTATTGGGCAAATGTGAGGGTTGACATGTCTTCCTTGTCATGTATGTTGATCAAGGAGGCCAAGGTTGCTAGAGCATCCGCAAAATCATTTTTATTTTGAGGAATGTCGAGGAATGATATTTATTCAAACTCCGAAGCCATCTATAAAACTTGCCGATGGTAAGGCAGCAAGTGTAGACCTTTGGTGTGATAGATTCATGTGGTTTGTCTGATTACCAACTCGGAATCTCCAAAGACAGTTAACCGTCTGATGCCTATTAATTGGGCAAGTTTTAGCCCCGTGATATAACCTTTATACTTAGCTGTGTTGTTGGTGTTGGCAAACTGCAATTTGACGACGACGGGATGTTGCTCCCCCGTAACGGATACCAGAACTGCTCCAGCCCCAGAACCTTACATGTTTACAGCTCCATCAAAATACATCTTCCATGTTTGACGTGCATCGTACTGATGGTGTTGCTGAATTACCATTACCCCTTCATCGGGGAAGTATGTTTCCAAGGGTTTGAAGTCCCCTGAAGGTGCGACGGCCAGTTGATCCGCAATTCCTTGACCTTTAATAGACTTCTGCGTCACGTAAACGATGTCAAATTGTTGTAGGATCAACTGTCATATGGATAGTCGGCAGTTCAGCATGGGTTTACTGAACACGTACTTGAGAGGATCCACGCGGAATATGAGATGGGTTGTGTGATCATGGAGGTAATGTTGTAACCTCATGGAAGCCCATGCTAAAGCACAACAAGTCTTCTCAATCAGACTGTACTTGTGTTCACTGTTGCTGAATCTTTTGCTGAGGTAGTAGATAGCTCGCTCTTGGGCTCTATCATCTTTCTGTCCCAGCATGTAGCCCTTGGCACTGTCACTTATGGACAGGTATGTGACGCCCCCAAAATAGGTATACATCACACATTCTGAGTCCCCAAATACATGGTACAGAAACAACTACAACTTCATTAATACAATTGTCGTGCAAAATACGACAACACATAAACTGTGAGTTTAAATACAAATACTGTCTAATAGAGAGTTTATAAACTCAAAAGGAGTCCTCATTAAAATTATTGATACACTATTTTACAAAATAGTGAGGACTACTAAAAAAACTGTCTTGAAACTTCACTCCACACCCCGACTAGTTCCCGCTATATTCTCGTCTCCTGAGAAGAAAAATGGAACAAAAAGGAAAAGGGTGAGCTCAACTAGCCCAGTAAAGAATATTATGACTAAGATAATGTACAACAAATTATCCTTAGTCTTCAACAGGGAAAAATCTGATAGAATACAATAGACAAAAAGTTTTAGATTAACAACTGCAGCGGAAACAACAATTCATTAGAAGAGTTAAGTAGAGAATAAAATCTACTATCATCTATGAATTTAAAAGTCCATCATTGATATTTTGTCCCTGTAACATCAATCAATATACATCTTGAATCAAATAGTCATCTTTGTACTACAAGCCAAAGATATTCATCAATTGGTCATGTTCATCTCAACACCTGTTCATCTTTGCACTACGGGCCAAAAATATTCATCAAGAAATCATTCATCTTTGCACTACAGGCCAAAGATATTAAGTAATATCATCATTTAGGACTGAGGATGTTGAAAAATATATTTTAAAGAAAACGAATCTAAAAGAACAAAAATTTGGGATTCATACTTCGGTTTATCCAAGTTCAAAATTACTCCATAATAAACTATTGTGGAGCAGAATTCAAAAATAAAGATCAAAACATAGATCCAATCAAAGATAGAAACCATAACATACAATCTTGGACACAGAAAAGAAAATTTAATTTTTCTATGAATAGTGTCGTATTCGTGAATAGTGTCGTATTCGTGAATAGTGATGTATACGTGAATAATGTCGTATACGTGAATAGTAACTCCGACACCAAAAGATAGAAATTCCACAAGAAAATCATCATGCTTTGTGAATAGTACTCGTGAATAGTAACTCGTGAATAGTAACTCATGAATAGTAACTCATGAATAATAACTCGTGAATAGTAACTCGTGAATAGTAACTCATGAATAGTAACCCGACATGAAAAGTTCCAAATTTGATAAAAAATTTAAACCAATATTTCGGCATAATGATATTGAAGAAATAATATCATTTACAAAGAAAATAACATCACTTACCTCAAAAAGACGGTACTTCTAACTGGAATACTGGATATAGTGCTGAAGGGAACTTGCACCGTATAGCAACACTCAAAGTATCAAAATACTCACAAGAATACGCTCGATAATATAGAGAGAGAAAGAGAGAGAAAATGTAAGACCCCAACTTATTATTAATGAAATTTAATTTTCTCTATTTATTATTTTGAAATAGTAAGGGTTGATTTGATTAATGTGGATAGTTATGGGTAAAATACGCAAATATTTCAAAATAAGCAAGTGGTTATAAAATATTCATTGTTGTCGGGGAATATTCGTTTGGTCGTGGAATATTCTTCTTTGTCGGGAATATTAAATGCGGCCAGTATGATCTTTTAATGGGCCCCATAACGGAAAGTGATTGGATGAAGAAAACGACAAATATAAGTTGTTTAAAAATAACGGCGTAGTTATTCTGAGTTATCTTTATTAAAAATACTCGGTGGTTGAAACACAATAGCACACCAGTATTGCACCAATTATTGATTCTTACGTGAAGAAGACACTTTACTCAATAATGGTTACGATAATTCTTTGTTCGATATTTTATTGATTTAATAATTCTTTGCGTTGATATTTTATATTGTTGTCGTTTGATAATTGTCATTACATAGTATTTTTTTCATTATCGAAGCAATAATTCATGTTATCTGAATAATATTATTAGATAACATTATTGGCAATGTCTAGAAAGTTACGTCTAAGGAGAGGTTTGGTCACCTAATTGCGGCGCCAAGATGAGGAGAAATTCTTATTGGAAAACCCCTCTTTCACGAGAGCGCTGCTGGTTGTCGATATTGTGATTACGTAATATTATTTGTGAATAATTAATTATTGATTCATATGATGAGGAAAATATTGATTTTATGTGGATATAGATGGAGAAAATTTTTAATGTGACAATTGTTGAAAATTGAATATTTTTTTTTTGATAAAATAATTCATTTAAATATATTATTATATTTTAATAATATTATAATGATGATATTTTTACGATGAATGTGGGATATATGAGTATATGTGGAGGAGGAGTATTTTTGTTACCAAAAATATTTAAAGCATGTTTTATGTGTCGGTGGACCCCATTTCTTGATTGAAATTTGATTATAGCACAATAAAATTGCTTGGTTTGTGGATTTGGTCAATTTACATTTGGAATTTGGAAAACCTTTCTTACGTAAAGTTGTAGAAATTGAATTTCCTATAATAAGTCCACGAGTTTTGAATTTTTACGACAAAAGGGCTATTTATTGTGAATTATTGAAGTTAGAGTTCAAAATAATTGATTTTGGAAGTTTAAAATATTTTAAATAACAAAATGTTTTTTCATTATGGTGTGTTACACATGTGTGTTGAATGAGTTGAATCCAGGTCTTGGAAGGTTGGCGTAGGAAAATTTAATTTATATATTAATATTATATTAAATTTTACGCTTTTTGGTGTTCTAAGCATTTTCCTATAAATAGGGTGCTTAGGTTAGAATTGAAAATTACACGTAAATCGAAGTTTTCTCTCTATATTATCGGCGTATTCTTGTGAGTATTTTGAGTATATTTTGAGTATTGCTATACGGTGCAAGTTCAAGTCATAGCCTATATCCGGTGTTTCAACTAGAAGTACTGATCTTTCGAGGTAAGGGATATTATATTTTTTTTAATGATATTATTTATTCTAATATCATTATGCCGAAGTATTGATCTGAACTTTTTAATCAAATTTGGAACTTTTAGTGTCGGGGTTACTATTCACGTATACTGTTGCTTATGTTCACGTATCTGATACTTATTCACGAATACGGCACTATTCATCGAAAAATGAAAATTTTTTTTTTAATTCCAAAATATCTATTACGGATACTAGCTTTGATTGTATCCATATTTTGATCATTCTTGAATTTAACACCACTATGATTATTTTTGAGGTATTTTTGGACATGGATAAAACAAAGTACGAATCCTTAATCCTTAATCCTTAATCCTTGTCATTTTGTTTCACTGGATTCGTTTCTTTAAAAATATTTTTCATCATCCTCAGTCTTAAATGATTATATTATTGAATATCTTTGGCCTGTAGTGCAAAGATGAATGATTTTTGATAAATATCTTTGGCCCGTAGTGCAAAGATGAAGAGGTGTTTAGATGAACATGACCAACTGATGAATATCTTTGGCCTGTAGTGCAAAGATGAATATTTGATTCCAGATATATATTGATTGATGTTACAGGGATAAAAGATAGACGATGATATTTTAAATTCATACATAGAAGATAGTAGTTTGCATTCTCTACTTAACTCTTCTAATCAATTATTATTTCCGCTGTGAATATTGATTTAAAACTTGTTGTCTATTGTATTCTATTAGATTTTTCCCTATTGAAGACTAACGATAATTTGTTGTATATTATCTTAGTCATAATATTCTTTACTGGGCTAGTTGAGCTCACCTTTTCCTTTTTGTTCCATTTTTCTTCTCGGGAGGCGAGAATATAGCGAGTACAGTCGGGGTATGGAATGAAGGTTCTAGAGAGTTGTTTAGTAGTCCTCGCCATTTTTTATAAAATAATATATCAATAAATGTGATGAGGATTTATTTGAGTATAGATATTGTCAAGAAGATAATATTTGTATTCAAACTCACGCTTTCTTGTTGTAATAATAAAGTTGTAGTTGTTTACGTACCATGTATTGACAACTCGAGAATGGGTGATGTATACCTATTTTGGGGCGTCCACGGTTGGTATCGAGCTTAGGGACATGATCTCTGGCGGAGATCGGGGAATAGAACTAGGAGGGAGAGCGAGTAAATCCTTCGCTAGTGTGTCCTACCTAAGATTATTTGTTAGTTGGTCGATTATATTGGGATATTATGTGATATATTGATTTCCTTAATTAACCCTTGTTTTATGACGGTATTTGAGAATGTCGATCGAGAATATTAACAAATGAAATGAGACCGTGGAGACGCCTTTGTACTCACCAACAAGGAGAGCGTCTGACAGTTTGGCAATGTTCCTCCTGTGAATAACACCACCGAAAGAGATGATGAGCGAGGGATGTTTAGAAGCTTTTGCGATTCATGAAAAATCGACGAGGAGACTCGTGTTCAAAATCTGAGGGGAAATGATAGCAATTCAAAGAGTTGGGACCAATCAAAATTTAAGGAAAGCCGAGATCCGATCATGGGCGGAAACATGGGTCAAGCAAATTACCAAGATATTCGATGTCTTGGGATGCGAAGAACGAAGGTTCCATTCGCCACCTTTATGTTCCATGGCGAGGCGGACTCTTTGGTGGGAGTCGTGAAGCGTACTCCATCCAAATCAAGCCGCTTTTCGGCATGTCTTGGGAGACATTTGAAACTATTTAATGACAAATACTTTCACGGAAGTGTTAGGCTATATGAAGGAAGTGGAGTTTATTAGGCTGGAGCGAAATAACATGGCGGTGTCCCGATGCGAGGCAAAGTTTGCGAGTTATCCGAGTTTGCACCTCATTTGGTGGAGAATGAGGAGCGTTATGACGCGATGTTTCTTAGAGGTTTAAAACCCGGCGTACGTCGATATCTCTCATTTCTCATAAATTTTCTCTCTACTCGGATGTTGTAAACATGGCATAATTATTAGAGCGAGATAACGAGTACGGTCAACCGAGGGACCACAACCGAGGATAATCTAGGAGATAGCGATCGACAAAACAACGATAACCAATGGAGAAAGAAAAAGAGACGGACAAAAATGGTAACCACTCGGTGGTAATCATGGCCATGAAAATAGAAGAAGCGAGTCGGGAGGAGATTTTAAAAGAGGAGATTTAACAACGACCATGTGAAGACAACGGTCTTAGGTATGGCCCGGTTCTAAAGGAGAGAATGACCACCGGTCATATGCTATAAATGCGGAAAGAGGACATATCGATCAAACCGCCCTAGCAGTTCAAGGTATGCTATAATTTTGGAAAGGAAGGACATATTGCTCGAGATTTTACGGTGGCGAAACCTAGTTCAATGAGGGACGGTGACTCAAAAGATCATCTAGAAAAGTCAAAGTCAGCGGTTCTGGAAGAGCGTTTGTTGTGGATGGTCAAAATGCGAGGAACCCAAACGAGGTGATCACGGAAAGCTATTTATAAATTCTTGCAAAGTTTATACCTTACTTGATCTGGGGTGCTACCCATTCATTTATCTCTCCTACTTGTGCTCAACGTTTAAACTTGACTCGGAGAAATTAGACTTTGACCTATCTGTGGAAACTCAGTTAGTAGAAACTTTCATCACATCCACTATTTATAAATCTTGTTTGATTCAAGTTGGCACCATCACCTTACCATTGACCTTATCTCTTTAAAGATACTTGCTTTTGATGTGATTTTAGGAATTGATTGGTTAACTACTCATCATGCCAAAATTGATTGTTTTAAATAAGGTTGTTAGTTTTCATATTCCTAACCAACCCGTTGTTATGCAATTCAAGCAACTAAACCATTAAAATCAATCACCGTCATATCTAATCATAAAGCTATTCGTTTATTAAAAATGGATGTCAAGCTTTCTTAGCCCATGTTATGGATTTGAATAAAGACACATCAAATTTGAATAATATTCTGTTGTTATTGACTTTCTGGCGTATTTCAAGAAGAACTTCCCGTACCCCGAGCGTGAAGTTGAATTCTTTATTGATCTTGAACACGGTACAAAGCCCATTTCTAAAACCCCATATCGAATGGCTTCTATTGAACTTCGGGAGTTAAAGGTCCAACTACGAGAGTTGTTGGACTTCGGTTTCATTCGTCTAGTACATCTCCTTGGGGTGCTCTGTTTTATTCATAAAGAAGAAAGACGGGTGGTATGCGACTTTGTATTGACTATCGAGAATTGAACCATGTCACCATCAAGAATAGGTATCCTCTACCTCGTATTGATGACTTGTTTGACCCGATTTACAAGGAGCACAATTCTTTTCAAAATCAATCTTAGATTACGGATATCATCAATTTGAAGATTAGAACGAGGATATTCCAAAGGGCGCCTTGGAACTCAGTGCGGGCATTATGAATTCTTAGTCATGTCTTTCGGATGACTAATGCTCTCTTGACTTTCATGGATATGATGAACCAAGTATTCAAGGAATATTTGGATCGATTCGTTGTTGTCTTTATTGATGACATCCTCATATATTCCAAAAGTCATGAAGATCATGAGCACCATTTGAAGCTGGTACTCCAAAGGCTTCGTGAAAACAAACTATATGCCAAATTAAAGAAATGCGAGTTCTGGCTTGAGGAAGTAGCATTTCTTGGGCACGTGGTGTCAAAACATAGAGTATCCGTGGACCCAGCGAAGATTGAAGCAATACAAAGTTGGGAGAAACCGAAGTCGGTGACCGAAGTACGTAGCTTTCTGGGCTTAGCTGGTTATTATGGGAGATTCGTGGAAGGATTTTCTCGAATCGCTACTCCATTAACTTTCGGTGACTCGGAAAGATATAAAATTAAATATGGAATGAGGAATGCGAGAAGAGTTTCCAAGAGCTCAAGAGGAGACTCATTTCAAAGACTGTTCTAACAATACCATCTGGTTCGGATGGATTTGTTATCTACAACGATGCTTCGGGCAAAGGGTTAGGATGTGTTCTCATGCAACGTGGGAAAGTCATAGCCTATGCCTCGCGACAACTTAAAGAATATGAGAGGAATTATACTACTCATGATCTAGAGTTGGCGTGATCGTTTTCGTATTAAAGATCTGGAGGCACTATCTATATAGGGAGAAAGTGGAGATATATTCAGACCGTAAAAGCCTTAAATATTTCTTCACTCAAAAAGAACTCAACATGCGGCAGTGACGTTGGCTCGAGCTATTGAAAGACAACGACCACACTATTCAATACCATCCTGGAAAAGCGAACGTGGTAGCTGACGCGTTGAGTAGAAGATCATATTCAGGATTGAGTGCGATGATGTCAAGTATGTACATAGAGCCAACTTTAATAGAAAAAGTTAAGGTTGCTCAAGCCACCGACCCGGAGCTGATGCGTATGAAGAAGAAAGTACAAGAAGGTGCTATTCCAGAAGCGAGAATTGATGAAGAAAGAATACTTCGAGTCCACTCCAGACTTTGTGTCCCTAACGACTCTGATTTGAAGTATAAGATTATGATGGAGGCACATAATACACTATTTGCAATCCATCTTGGAAGTACCAAAATATATCGTGATCTTCGACATACATTTTGGTGGAACAATATGAAGAGAGAGATTGCAAAGTTTATCTTAATGTGTTTAACTTGTCAACGTGTAAAGGCGGAGCATCTAGTACCTAAGGGTCCATTGCAACCACTTGAGATTCCAAAATGGAAGTGGGAACACATTACCATGGATTTCGTTACGGGTCTTCCTACGGTTTCTCAGGGCATCAATGCTATTTGGGTTATTGTTGATAGATTAACCAAGTCTGCTCATTTCTTGCCGATACGGGAGACTTATTCCCTTGAACGTCTTGCTTGTATATATGTAAATGAGATTGTGAGGTTGCATGGCATGCCAATATCCATAGTTTAGGATCGTGACCCAAGATTCACTTCAAGATTTTGGGTTAGCTTGCAAAAAGCTATGGGCACGGATTCTGATTCGATTCGCATACCATCCTCAAACAGACGGACAATCGAGAGGGACTATTCAAACTCTTGAAGATCTATTAAGACTCGTGTGTCCTGAGACTTCAAGGCGGTTGGGATAAGTATTTACCATTGGTGGAATTCTCCTACAACAACAAGTTATCGAGTAAGTATAGGTGTGGCTCCATTCGAAGCATTATATGGATGAAAATATCGCTCTCCAGTATGTTGGGACGAGGTGGGTGAAGCAACATTTTTGGGACCCGAGTTGGTATGTATGACTACGGAAAAGATCCAAATGATTCGACAACGTATACAAACGGCACAAGATCGACAACAGAGTTATGCAGATCTTCATCGAAAGGACGTGGAATTTAGTATAGGGGATCATGTATTGTTGCGAGTTGCTCCATGGAAGGGAGTTACAAGATTTGGGAAGAGGAAAGCTCAATCCACGATTTATTGGTCCATTTCAAATTCTTGACCAGAGTAGGAAATTTAGCCTATAGAATCGCGTTACCTCAAGGTATGTCTCGTGTTCATAATGTGTTTCACATATCTGTACTTAAATAAATATGTGAAAGACCCGAACCACGTTATAAATTAGAACCGGACGAGATAGCCAAAGACTTAACGTATGAGGAGGTACTGTTAAGATCTTGGATAGGAAGGAGCATGTCCTATCTTGTAAAGGTCATACCACAAGTTAAAGTTTTGTGGAAGAATCATGCTATAGAGGAAATGACACAGGAATTGAAAACGGAAATGAAAGCGAGGTATCCTCACCTTTTGAAACACACAGCATCGTCGTCGTCAATTTCGAGGACTGAAATTTCATAAGGAGGGAGGTTGTAAGACCCCAACTTATTATTAATGAAATTTAATTTTCTCTATTTATTATTTTGAAATAGTAAGGGTTGATTTGATTAATGTGGATAGTTATGGGTAAAATCGCAAATATTTCAAAATAAGCAAGTGGTTATAAAATATTCATTGTTGTCGGGAATATTCGTTTGGTCGTGGAATATTCTTCTTTGTCGGGAATATTAAATGCGACGGCGCAGATCTTTTATGGGGCCCCATAATGGAAAGTGATTGGATGAAGAAAATGACAAATATAAGTTATTTAAAAATACTTGGCATAGTTATTCACAGATTATCTTTATTAAAATACTACTTGGGTTAAAACACGGTAGCTTGCGGTATTGCACCAATTATTGATTCTTACGTAAGAAGGCACTACTCAATAATGGTTACGATGAATTCTTTATTCGATATTTTATTGATTTAATAATTCTTTGCGTTGATATTTTATATTCTTTGTCGTTTCAATAATTGTCATTACATAGTATTTTTCATTATCGAAGTAATAATTCATATAATCTGAATAATATTATTAGATAACATTATTGGCAATGTCTAGAAAGTTACATCAAGGAGAGGTTTGGTCACCTAATTAATGCCATGATAAGGAGAAATTCTTATTGGAAAACCCCTCTTTCACAGGAACTGCTGCACGGTTGTCAATATTGTGATTACTGTAATATTATTTGTGAATAATTAATTATTGATTCATATGATGAGGAAAATATTGATTTTATGTGGATATAGATGGAGAAAATTTTTAATGTGACAATTGTTGAAAATTGAATATTTTTTTTTTGATAAAATAATTCATTTAAATATATTATTATATTTTAATAATATTATAATGATGATATTTTTACGATGAATGTGGGATATATGAGTATATGTGGAGGATGAGTATTTTTGTTACCAAAAATATTCAAAGCATGTTTTATGTGTCGGTGGACCCCATTTCTTGATTGAAATTTGATTATAGCCTGTAAAATTGCCCGTTTGTGGATTTCGGTCAATTTTTGTTTGGAATTTGGAAAACCTTTCTTCTGTAAAGTTGTAGAGAATTGAATTTCCTATAAAAAGTCCCGAGTTTCAAATTTTCTGACAAAAGGGCTATTTATTGTGAATTATTGAAGTTCCGAAGCTCCGAAATAATTGATTTTTGGAAGTTTGAAATATTTTAAATAACAAAAACATTTTTTTCATTATGGTGTGTTACACATGTGTGTTGAATGAGCTTAATCCCGTTCTTAGAAGGTTGGCGTAGAATAATTTAATTTATATATTAATATTATATTAA
Source organism: Panax quinquefolius (assembly GCA_020205615.1). Lineage (NCBI taxonomy): Eukaryota > Viridiplantae > Streptophyta > Magnoliopsida > Apiales > Araliaceae > Panax > Panax quinquefolius. Next base: position 92,738,135 of record CM035164.1, read on the forward strand.
ATTTTCTGCTTTGGTGTTCTACGCATTTTCCTATAAATAGGGTGCTTTGGTTAGAATTGAAAATTACACCAGAAACTGAAGTTTTCTCTCTCTATATTATCGAGCGTATTCTTGTGAGTATTTTGAGTATATTTTGAGTATTGCTATACGGTGCAAGTTCAAGTCATAGCTTTATATCCTGTGTTTTAGTAGAAATCTTGATCTTTCGAGGTAAGGGATATTATACTTTTTTAATGATATTATTTATTCTAATATCATTATCTTAGAAGTATTGATCTGAACTTTTAATCAAATTTGGAACTTTTAGTGTCATAGGGTTACTATTCACGTTACTATCACAGACTTTGTTCACGATATCTGATACTATTCACGAATCACGACACTATTCATCGAAAAAATGAAAATTTTCCTTTTATTCAAAAATATCTATACGGATACTAGCTTTGATTGTATCCATATTTTGATCATTCTTGAATTTTACACCACTATGATTATTTTTGAGGTATTTTTGGACATGGATAAAACAAAGTACGAATCCTTAATCCTTAATCCTTGTCATTTTGTTTCACTAGATTCGTTTCTTTAAAAATATTTTCATCATCCTCGATCTTAAATGATGATATTATTGAATATCTTTGGCTTTGTAATGCAAAAATGAATGATTTCGATAAATATCTTTGGCCGTAGTGCAAAAGCGAGCAGTGTTTAGATGAACATGACCAATGATGAATATCTTTGGCACAGTGGTGCAAAGATGAATATTTGATTCCGAGATATATATTGATTGATGTTACGAGGATAAAAGATAGATGATGAACTTTTAAATTCATACATAGAAGATAGTAGTTTGCATTCTCTACTTAACTCTTCTAATGAATTATTATTTCTATTGCGAATATTGATTTAAAACTTGTTGTCTATTGTATTCTATTAGATTTTTCCCTATTGAAGACTAACGATAATTTGTTGTATATTATCTTAGTCATAATATTCTTCTTGGGCTAGTTGAGCTCACCCTTTTCCTTTTTTGTTCCATTTTTCTTCTCGGGAGGCGAGAATATAGCGAGTACTTAGTCGGGGTATGGAATGAAGGTTCTAGAGAGAGTTGTTTAGTAGTCCTCACCATTTTTGTAAAATAATATATCAATAAATGTGATGAGGATTTATTTGAGTATAGATATTGTCTAGAAGATAATATTTGTATTCAAACTCACAGTTTTATTGTTGTAATAATAAAGTTGTAGTTGTTTCTGTACCATGTATTGACAACTCAGAATGGGTGATGTATACCTTTTTTGGGGGCGTCACAGAAAACTTCAGTTTCTGGTTTGATTTTCAATTCTAACCTAAGCACCCTATTTATAGGAAAATGCTTAGAATACCAAAGCAGAAAATTTAATAAAATATTAATATATTTATAAAATTTTCCTTAGCCCACCTTGACCATCTGAATTCAGCCACCAAATAATGACAAAAACCAAAAAAAACGTTTTTGTAATTAAAAATAATTAAAACTTTCAAAAACCAATTATTTCGGAACTACGGAACTTCAATAATTCATAATAAATAGCCCTTTTATCAGACAAATTTGAACCACATCTCTTTTCCATAGCAAATTTCATTATCTACAACTTTGCAGAAGAAAGTTTTTCCAAATTCAAATGAAAATTGGCCAAAAATCCACAAGCGAGCGATTTTACACAAGCCGTAATCAAATTTCGATCAAGAAATGGGGTCCAATTTACACATAAAACATGTGTTAATCATTTAATACAACAAAAATACTCTTTCTCCTCATATACTCATATATCCCACATTCATTGTAAAAATATCACTATTATTATATTATTAAAATATAATAATATATTTAAATCAATTATTTTATCAAAAAAGATAAAATATCAATTTTCAACAATTGTCACATTAAAAATTTTCTCCATCTATATCCACATAAAATGAATATTTTATAACCACTTGCTTATTTAAAAAAATATTTGCGCATTTTACTCATAACTAACCACATTTAATAAAATCAATCCCTTACTATTTCAAAATAATAATTAAAGGAAATTCTATTTTATTAAAAAACAAAATCGGGGTCTTACAACCTCCCCTCCGTGTGAAATTTCATCCTCGAAATTAACGTACGTACCTGGTGTTTTGAAAAGGTGAGGATACCTCGCTTTCATTTCTGTTTCCAACTCCCAGGTCATTTCTTCAATAGCATGGTTCCTCCACAAAACCTTAACTTGCGGTATGACCTTTGTGCGTAGGACATGCTCCTTCCTATCCAAGATCTTGACAGGTACCTCCTCGTACGTTAAATCTTTGGCTATTTCGTCTGCTTCTAACTCAATAATGTGGTTCGGGTCGTCCACATAATTTCGTAACTTCGATACGTGAAAAACGTTATGAACACGCGTCATACTTGGTAGTAAAATGTGTCTATAGTCCACAGTTCCTACTTGATCGAGAATCTCAAATGGACCAATAAATCGAAGGTTTGAGCTTTCCTCACATCGCTGATTCTCGCTTTTGGAATAACGACTTCTTGCATCTTCTTCTTCATATTCATCAACTCCAGGTCTATAGCTTGAGCATCTTTAAATTTATCGATTAAAGTCGATTCTAATCGTATATTCGTTATCTTTACTCAGTTTCTTGGAATCTTTAACTCTATCTCCATCTTCTGTAAGTCGTATGAAATGGGTCTTTATGTTAACAATATCGCACTCGTAAACACATACGATCTTTTACTCAACGCGTCAGCTACCACGTTCATTTTTTTTTCCAGGATGGTATTGAATGGTATGGTCATAATCTTTCAACAGCTCGAGCCAACGTCGTTGCCGCATGTAGAGATCTTAGAAGCTCTTCTCACATTCCCCGCTCCATTCGAATTTTGTATCTTTTCGAGTCAGCTGAATTAATAGAGTATCGATTCGAGAAAATCCTTCCACGAATCTCCGATAGTAACCAGCTAAGCCTAGAAAGCTACTTATTTCGATTACTGACTTAGGTTGCTCTCAACTGTGACTCATATCCCAATCTTGGATAACACGTCACAATGACACCTATCAGTTTACCACCGCACGAATATGACGTCACCTACAGAGAGTCTGGTTTCAGTGCATTCCATAAAGGAAATCACCAGATAGAGGCTAAGGTACCAACTCTTGTAGTTAGGTTTTTAACTCCTAAAGTTCAATAGGAGCCATTCGATATGAGATTTTAGAAATGGGTTTTGTACCGGGTTCAAAGTCGATACAAAATTTAATATCACACTTTGGGAGTAAGCGAAAAATTCTTGAGAAATACATCGAAAATTTACTAACAATAGAAATATCATTCAAATCGACGTATTTTGTTCAAGTCCATAACATGGGCTAAGAAAACTTAACATCTGTTTTTCAATAAACGAATGACTTTATGGCTTGATATGAAAGTGTTTGACTTCAATGGTTTGGTTGCTTGAATTCGAATAACAGGTTGCTTAGGAATATGAAAACTAACAACCTTACGAAAATAATCAATTTTAGCATAATGAGTGGTTAACCAATCAATCCCTAAGATCACATCAAATGCAAGAATTTTTAAAGATATAAGATCAACAGGTAGGGTGAGGGTACCAATGTGAATCAAGCAAAATTTATAAACAGCGGATGTAACAAAAGTTTCTCCTAACGGAGTTTCAACAACTAAGTCAAAGTCTAATTTCTCAGTAGTCAAGTTCACAAGTAGGAGAGATAAAAGAATGGGTATAACCGGTATTTAATAAGGTATAAACTTCGCAAGAATTTATGATTAACTAACTTGTGTTAACTTTGTTCGGGTTACTCGCTTTTTGAGAAGTCACGAAAAACGCTCTTTCAAGAACCGCTGACTTTGACTTGTCCGGAACAGCCTTTGGAGTCACCATCCCCGCTGGACTTGGTTTCGCTACAGGACAATCTCGATCGATATGACCTTCTTTTCCATAATTATAACATACCTTAGAAGGTTATGAACAGTTTGGACTTATGTGTCCCTCTTCTCCACATCTGTAGCATCTAACTGGCGGTCTTTCTCCTCCCCTAAAATTCGTTGCTAGTGTTGGTGTCGACGTCTTCCCGTCATTGTTGAATCTTCTCTTTTTAAAATTTCCACTTGACTCACCTTTCCTATTATCTTGGCCATGATTACCACCGAAGTGGTTACCATTTCTGGCATGATAATTTCCTCCACGATGGTTATCATTGTTTCGATGATCGTTGCCACCGGTACGAGTATCATCGAGTTGTTGGTCATTATTCTTCAGTTGAGCCGACTCATTATCGCGCTTCAATAACTGAGCCCTATTCACAACATCTGAATATAAACAAAGTTTGTGAGAAATGAGGTATTGACGTATTTTGGGTTTCAAACCTCGCAGAAACATTCGCATCATTCTCTCTTCATTATCATCCAAATGGGATGAAAATCGGGATAACTCGGCAAACTTATCTTCGTACTGCGACACGTTCATATTGTTTTGCTCCTGCTTGATGAACTCTACCTCCTTCATGTGACGAATACTTTCGGGAAAGTACTTGTCGTTGAACAATTCTTGGAACTTCTCCCAAGACATCTTCAGTCCGACAGGCTGAGTACGCTTTATGGATTCCCACCAATAATCTGCCTCTCCTCGCAACATGAAGGTGGCGAAAGGAACCTTTTGCTCCTCTGAGCATCCCAAGACATCAAATATCTTTGTGATCTGCTTTATCCACGTCTCTGCCATAAGTGGTTCTGGTTTTCCCAAAACCTCCGGCGGTCCTAACTCCTTGAACTGCTTAGCGGTGACCATCCGTGAGTTGCTAGTGTTTTCACCTTCATTTTGAACAGTAGTCTCTCTCGTTTGGTTTTGCATGAATTCTAGAAAGTTTCTAAACATACCATCATTCGTCATTTAGTCGGTGTTATTGTTTATAGGAGGGTTATTGCCTTCCTTATCCTGGGTATTGATCAATGGTGACTCAACGGTCTCATGTGCTCCATTGCTTATCTCAACATCTTCAGATGTCATTTTACTGTCACAAAACAATGGTTAATTAACATGCCACATATTAACCCTATATTCTGACCGACCAATTAAATAACAAATAAGCTTAGGTAAGACACACTAGCGAAGGATTTACTCTTCTCTCCCCTCCTAGTTCTATTCCCCAATCTCTGCCAGAGACCATATCCCTAAGCTCTGATACCAACTGTGACACCCCCAAAATAGGTATACATCACCCATTCTGAGTCGCCAAATACATGGTACAGAAACAACTACAACTTCATTAATACAATTGTCGTGCAAAATACGACAACATATAAACTGTGAGTTTAAATACAAATACTGTCTAATAGAGAGTATATAAACTCAAAAGGAGTCCTCATTAAAATTATTGATACACTATTTTACAAAATAATGAAGACTACTAAAACAACTGTCTTGAACCTGCACTCCACACCTCGACTAGTTCCCGCTATATTCTCGTCTCCTGAGAAGAAAAATGGAACAAAAAGGAAAAGGGTGAGCTCAACTAGCCCAGTAAAGATTATTATGACTAAGATAATGTACAACAAATTATCCTTAGTCTTCAACAGGAAAAATCGATAGAATACAATAGACAACAAGTTTTAGATCAACAATTGCGGTGAAACAACAATTCATTAGAAGAGTTAAGTAGAGAATGAAATCTACTATCATCTATGAATTTAAAAGTCCATCATCGATATTTTATCCATGTAACATCAATCAATATACATCTTGAATCAAATAGTCATCTTTGCACTCTGACGCAAAGATATTCATCTGTGTAGTCATGTTCATCTCAACACCTGCTCATCTTTTACACTGGGCTAAAGATATTTATCAAAAATCATTCATCTTTGCACTACAGGCCAAAGATATTAAGTAATATCATCATTTAGGACTGAGGATGATGAAAAATATATTTTAAAGAAAATGAATCCAGTGAGACAAAAGAACAAATATTTGGGATTCGTACTTCGGTTTATCCGAGTTCAAAAATACTCCATAATAAAATATTGTAGAGCAGAATTCAAAAATAAAGATCAAAACATAGATCCAATCAAAGATAGAAACCATAACATACAATCTTGAACACAGAAAAGAAAATTTAATTTTTCTGTGAATAGTGTCGTATTCGTGTAGTGCCGTATACGTGAATAATAACTCTGACACCAAAAGATAGAAATTCCACAAGAAAATCATCATGCTTCGTGAATAGTACTCATGAATAGTAACTCGTGAATAGTAACCCCGACATGAAAAGTTCCAAATTTTATAAAAAATTCAGACCAATATTTCGGCATAATGATATTGAAGAAATAATATCATTTACAAAGAAAATAACATCCCTTACCTCGAAAAAGACAAGACCTCATTTGGAATCTTCGGATATAGTCTTTGAAGGAACTTGCCTTTGTATAGCAAGACTCAAAGTATCAAAATACTCACAAGAATACGCTCAATAATATAGAGGGAGAAAACTTCAGTTTCTGGTGTGATTTTCAATTCTAACCTAAACAACCTATTTATAGGAAAATACTTAGAACACCAAAGCAGAAAATTCAATAAAATATTAATATATTTATAAAATTTTCCTTAGCCCACCTTGACCATCTGAATTCAGCCACCAAATAATGACAAAAACCAAAAAAACGCTTTTGTAATTAAAAATAATTAAAACTTTCAAAAACCAATTATTTCGGAACTACGGAACTTCAATAATTCATAATAAATAGCCATTTAATCAGAAAAATTCGAACCACATGTCTTTGCCATAGGAAATTTCATTATCTACAACTTTGTAGAAGAAAGTTTATCCAAATTCCAAACAGAAATTGATCGAAATCCACAAATGAGCGATTTTACAGGCTATAATTAAATTTCAGTCAAGAAATGGGGTCCACCGGCACACAAAACATGTGTTAATCATTTAATGCAACAAAAATACTATTTCTCCTCATATACTCATATATCCCACATTCATTGTAAAAATATCACCATTATTATATTATTAAAATATAATAATATATTTAAATCAATTATTTTATCAGAAAAGATAAAATATCAATTTTTAACAATTATCACATTAAAAATTTTCTCCATCTATATCCACATAAAATGAATATTTTATAACCCCTTGCTTATTTAAAAAAAATATTTGCGCATTTTACCCATAACTAACCACATTTAATCAAATCAACCCCTTACTATTTCAAAATAATAATTAAAGGAAATTCCATTTTATTAAAAAAAAAATTGGGGTCTTACAAGGTACATGAACATGGGAACATCATCCCTGGGTGGTACCAAAACAGGAGCTTTGACTAGCTGCTCTTTGATTGTAAGGAAGGCCTTCTGGCATTCATCATTCCATTTCATGGAGAAGTTATTCCTTAACAATTTGAAGATAGGCTCACAGGTTCCTGTGAGTTAAGAAATGAACCTGCTAATGAAGTTGATTCTTCTCAAAAACCCCTGTATTTCCTTCTCTGTCTGAGGAATGGGCATTTCCGTAATGGCCTAGATTTTGGTGGGATCCAGCTCAATCCCCTTATGGCTGACTAGGAATCCTAGCAACTTGCCTGATTTAATGCCAAAGGCGCACTTGGCTGGATTCAACTTCAAGTTGTACTTACGCAACCTGTTGAAGAGCTTTCTGAGATGGTCTAGGTGGTCTTCCTCCTTACGGGATTTGACAATAATGTCATCCACGTAGATCTCTATCTCCTTGTGCATTAAATCATAGAAAAGAACCAGCATGGCTCGCTGGTAGGTAGCTCCAGCATTGATGAGGCCGAATGACAACCGTCTATAACAAAAGGTTTCCCAAGGCGTAATGAAGACAGTTTTCTCACGATCCTCTTCAGCAACAATAATCTGATGGTACCCCGCAAAACAATCAGCAAAGGAGTACATGTCGTATTGCGTAGTGTTGTCAATGAGGATGTGGATAAATGGCACATGAAAGCTATCTTTAAGGCAAGATTTATTCAGATCCCGGTAATCCACGCAAACTTGAACCTTTCCTCTTGGTTTAGGCATGGGGACTATGTTTGATAGTCATTCAGGGTATGTAGACACCATGATGATGCCTGCTTGAAATTATTTCACAATTTCTTCTTTAACCTTTAAACTCCACTCAAGTTTTAATCACCTGAGCTTCTGCCTAACTAGCCTGAATCACTCTTTGATGGGGAGGCGATGAATGACAATGTTAGTGGACAAACCCACCATGTCTTGATGAGACCATGCAAACACATCCTGGAATTGGGTTAATAGTGTAACCATGTCATTCCTTTGGTTTGGAGTGAGGTTTGTACCAATCTTGATTAGCTTAGGGCTTTCTAAGGTTCCAAGATTGAACAATGTGGTTTGATCAAGGTTGGGTTTAGGTTTGTCTTCGACACATTCTTTGATCTCTCAAGGTATCTCAATGTCCTCTTGTATTTCCATCAAGGCTGAGTCCAACTTTTAATCAAAATTACAATCCTTGTTGAGAAAGGCACCTTATCAACAAGTATATGCACATCTAAATTCAGAGTCCTAAAAAAAAATATGCTTTCACTTAATATATATGAAACTGTTCAATCATACAAAGTGTTAGCATGTACTGACAAAAAATCTGCTAATACTGTACAGAAAAGTAAGCAGTTATGATTACCTATAGGGCAGAAGGAGTTTCTGCCCGTTTTACCCTTGTCAACCAATGAAAGGAGTGCTGCTCCAATTGTCAAGGGTGAAGTACTCTTGATGGACTGCAGTAATGGAGGGGTTATCATCTTCCTCCTTCTCCCGAATGATGACCATTACATCTGGGCAATCATCGTCTGGGGTGTATCTATTTGTATGTTCATCATGGACAATGATGCATATGTTTGACATCATTTTGACGATGTCTTGTTTATGTCTCCGTTCCTCTTCTTCCACTTCGGGATTTGGAACCAAGACTTCTTTCCCCTTTGTAGGAAACGCGTCCCCACTCTCTAGTATCACAGCATCACCGTCTTCCATCTGCATGACACCGCTGTCAATTAAATTCTGAATAAGGTGTCGGAGTGCCCAGCAGTCTTCTGTGCTGTGACCGCGAGATTGGGAGTGATACTTGCACACTCTATTAAAATCACACCGTCTTGAACGCGGGCTGATTGGAGGTAGCAGAGTTGTGATTCTTCCTTCATGTATCAACATCTGCAGTATTTCTTTCATCGGTTGGCCTATGTATTTAAATTCCCTTTTGTTGGCAAAATCCTAACGGGCCTTAGCATTTGTTCTCTTGGCAATTTTATTCTCCAATGTTAACTTTTCTGGAGTACGCGGTGTAGTGTTGGTAATAAGAGGAAGGAGACTAGCATGCTCCTGGCTAAATAATTGGCGTGTGACCTGGTGCTGATGGACCACTAGTTCTGCCAATTGGTTAAGTTGCTTATGCAGAGCATTCATTTTTCGTTCCATTGTAAACTGGAACTTTGCATAGCCCCACTTATTAGCATTATCCTTTCTGGTCTGGTAAGATCCACAATTAAAATTGGAACTCTGTCCACTGCTCCAATTAATCATATTAACCTCTTCTTCTTTGTGTTGAGGAAGAGGGTTGTCTTGCACATGGGGTTGATCAGGTTTGGTGACCACGATCTCACCACTGTCTATTAAATCCTGGATCTTATGTTTCAAGGCCCAACAATCCTGAGTATCATGTCCTGGAGCCCCGACATGATAAGCACACTTCAGAGTAGCATTGAAACATCTCCCATTCGGGTTGGCTGGTAGAAAAAGATGCGTAATTTTCTTTTGAGTGGTCAGAAGATTGAGAATGTTCTCGAGTGAGTCCCCTAAGGGTGTGAACACTCGAGGGCGTTTGACTTCTCCACCCTTAGGCAATGGAGGGTTTGAAGACTGTGCTTGAAAGGGAGAGTAATTTCTCCTTTGGATATGCATATTCTGACTGTCCTTTTGACCTTGTAGTATCAAGGAAACATCTTCCTTTTTCTTTTTATGGACCTCCGGGGGTTGTTTCCATAATTTTCGGACTGAATGTGCTCAATAACAGCTTTAAGGGAAGCAAGGTCTTGATTTTTTCTTAACTTCAATCCTATCTCAGCCATCTCCCTATGTTTAATCATTTTAGAGAATGGTTTGCAAATACCAGCTAATACTCTCTCATAGAAAGGAGCTTCTTGTATGTCTATGAAGGTCATCACCATCTCTGACTCATTCATAGAGGGAAAAACTTGAGCAGCAAGGCGCCTCCACCTTTGAGCATATTTTCTAAAAGATTCATTAGTTTGTTTCCTGACTTTAGTAATTTGGTACCGGTCAGGGGCCATTTGAGACTGGAAGCTGTACTGAGTGAGGAAGGCATGAGCTAGCTCCTCCTAGCTATGGATCTTTGAATTGTCTAATCTGGTATACCACGATCGGGCTTCTCCAGTCAGGCTTTTCTGGAACAGCTGCATTCTGAGCTTCTCATCCTCGGCATAAGATCCGAGTTCTTCAATGAATACCTTCAAATGTGTGTAATGGTCTCCTAACCTGTCATACTTTTCAAATTCAGGAGTCTTAAACTTTTTTGGATAATGCACACTAGGGAATATACAAAGGTCAGCATATGAAACACTCCCATGTGCTCCAATTCCTTTGATAGAACAGATGGTCTCTTCCATCTGAAGTACTTTCTTTCTGATATCACCGGCGTCTAGATCTTCTTTGAGATATATGGTATCATGAATTTTGTTGGTTGAATCCAACTGAAGCTCAGGTATTGGAATGGCTTTATCCGGACCTTGGGTTCATCCTTGTGCAGAGGATTCAGCATGTACGAGTATCCTTGCACCCTTAGTAGACTGGTGTAGTTCTTTAAGCAGAACAACCAAATATGTGATTTGTTTACTTAATCTGTCGAATTCTTCGCGGGAGACAGGATTAAGATTAGCCTGGTCAGATGAAGACATAATTAGTTGTAGGCTCGTGGCCTTTTTGGACTTTGAACGGGTAATAGGTGTAATACCCGAGAATTTTCACGTATTATTAAATGAATATATTAATGGAAATAATATTTATGTGAACATAAGTGTTATTATTTTGTGAGTCAGTTAATTCAATTGATTCGTATTAGATCAATGCGTATTAAGATGTGTGAATTAACAATGAAAAGTGTGAAATGCCTTGTGTGGCATAATGCGAAACAAGGAAATTCACTAAGCAAGTTAAAACGGGAATTTGGAAGAATAATCGTGTTGATCATGTGATTTCATATAAGTAATCAATATGCTCTTAGGCTTGTAATATCACTCATATGGACATTAATTCATGTCGTAAAAAATGAGTTTAGCGATGAAAATTGGCACGAGCTTGAAGCTAAACCCGGTCTTGCATCGCCTGCATGTCGAGAGTGCAATGCTACCGTGTCAAAGATCCTAAACCGCCAGCTGATTCGTCGAGATTAGTTGGAATTAGTTACTTTCTACTGTAACACCGAATTCACTACAAAAAATGGGGCATTAGCAACAACCGATTTTTGTTGCTGATGGTGCCAAATTTCGTTCTTGAAAGGGTTTTGTAACGACTTTCTTTGTCGTTAAGGTCTTTCATTGCTTGATGAAGCGTTGCTAATTGTTCAATGAATGAGCGTTTTTTTCGTTGCAAAAAGTAATACATTTTGCAACGATATTTGGCTTTCGTACAGAGACATCGATCCTTTTGCAACAAAATGTATTGTTGCAGAATAACTAAAATTTCGTTACTAAAAACCCCATTTCGTTGCAAAAGCCTGCTAATTGGCAACAAAATGAACTCTCTTTTTTGCAACGACCATGCATTTTCGTTCTGAATTGACACCATTTTGCAATGACATTTTTATTGCGATAAATTATGGAAATTGTTGCCTAAGCTTGCTTTAGATTTGCGAATGTAAACTTTTTAGCAACGATTTTCGTTCTTGATAATATTATTTGGCAACGACATTATCTTTGAATCAAAGAACAAAATATTTATTCTTTGGTTATTTTTCAATAGCAACGAAAGTCGTCGATTAAGAACGACATTATATGTTCTTGGATTTCTTTATATGTCTGTGAAAAAGTTGATATGATTTGCAATGATAAAAAATATTGCCTTTTATGTTAGTATTAACAACAATATCCTCTCCGTTGTTATTATGTTAATTTTTCGTTGTCAAATATTATATTTTTAATGCCATTAGCAACGAAACTTTGTTGCTAAATGTATAAAAAATTGTTGTTATATTAAAACTTGTTCAATGCCTTGGTAACGAATTATATTGTTGCCAAATCAAAATTTGACATTCTTTTTGTATACCTGACTGGCTCAATCTCCCCATAAAAAATAATGGCAAAAATACAAAAAACTAAAATATTATTAACTTAATAAAATCATCCACTACATAATCATTCATTATCTTTACAATTAACTATCTAAAGCTACCACAGTTTTTCAATCAAAGTATATATATACATATATATAGAGAGAGTACACTTCATAATTTCGTCCCTTGTCTTCCGTAAACGTAGCACAAAAATTTGATACCCGATATTGTAAGACAGGTCGTAAAAGCAATCTTCCTGCACATATTTAAAAATAATAGCAAAGTCAGTAAAATAATAACAAAGTCAAGAAAACGTGCTAAAGTTACCCAAACTACATTATTCAATTACTTATTACAAATGGAAGATGAAAATCAACCTATTTCGATCACTAAAAGAAAATATATATACAAAGCATAAAACGAAGGTCATCATTAGAACATATTTCCTACTACCATTATCCACAATAAGAAAGGCAAGCTTTTGGGCAAGTAAAAACAACATATAGAGATCTTTAAAGAAATTTTATAAGCACAACCCTTTTGTTTGAAATCAAATCTTTTGAGGACATCCATAATTCTTCCTATATAAATATTTTCTAGGTCATCCCTATTGCAATTAAGACTATAGTATAAAAGGCAGTGTGTGAACATACTAAATTCAGCAGGGTATAAATAGAAGTTGTGATTTTTTTATAGTTAAGACTTCAAATTAATGCTCCTCTATGTAGTTTAGAAGATGAAGAAAAACATCATCATCACACGAGCATCTGAAACTTTCCTACTACCTTTACGTAAGTAATACCATATGGTAATGTTGGGAGTAAGAACCATCAATAGACCACACCTTGAATACACCTAATTTTCCATCTTTACTCCGAGTACCCTCTGAAAAGAAAAAAATAGATCCTCCCTTCTTCACAAGATCCATGCATCGTTTGAGAGTTTGCTACATTCATAAAGACAACAAATATAACCTGTATAGTTCAAGAGAAGAACAATAGTTTACTAGAACAAGTACTATAATATAAATTTCCCAGATGGAAATCCAACCTAAACAAACTGATTAATTTTTTGCATCAAAGGTGAAATAATATTTTCAAGGGAAGGAATCAAGTTACCAATTGGCATCTGCTGTCCATGCGCTTCAAAGGAATAACACCCATTAAAAACACGGCCCATCCAACAACAGGAAAGAAAAAAATTGATGTCTTGCTGATGAACTTGAAGCTACTACCCAGAGTGAGAAGAACATATGTGTCTAAAAAGCTCTGGTGGTTGGACACATATACAACAGGAGTATCCTGTGAAGGCAAATTCTCTACTCCCACCACTTCAACATTAAAAAATGGAGTAACAGTAAAAAGAGCCCAAATTTTGGCAATAAGCTGATGGGCTTTTCTACGGTACCACAAAATTCAACTAAAGAAACAAAAATTCACAAGCATGGTCGGGTGCGAGGAACCCATTACCAACCCCAGAAAGCCAGCAATCACAACCGTTTGTTGGAATATTTTAAGACAAGAATCAATATCCCAATACACCCTTAAGTGTAAAATAATCAATTTGGATAAAACAGTGAACAAAGCTTCAAGGTTCAAAAATTACTATATAATGTAATGTACCTCGATTTCCTCAGAGAGCAAACAACATCATCCAACGATATCACTAGTATCACTATCAATAAAAGGATAGAAATCAATAATAAATAAAAATATGAACACGGTAATATATAAATATAAATACTAAAAGAAAACATGAAAACAACAGGAAAAAAAGGGAAAGGAGAAGAATATACAATATAACAAAAAGGTGTAACACCGTACTCGGAATTTGATTAAAGCTACAACTATGTTTCGAGAGAATATTGATATGTAGGAGTATATTGATATGTCGCATAACTATGTTTCGAGAGAATATGATTTAATCATATATATGAATGCAGAAACAGAGCTGAAACCCAAACATATGGACTTACATCCTCCACACGGTGAAGCACACCATGCTCAGACGGAATTGTGATGTGATCAATCTTGTGACAATGCAAGTCCTTCACCTGTAAAAAGAGTTGGGAAAACACGTGCAGACAGAGTAGTTAGTAATGCTCACATAGCATCTTCAAAAACTTCAAATTATAAAGGAAAGTATTGACATAGAAAAGGAAAAGAAAAAGGAAAAGGAAAAGGGAAAGGGGAAAAACAATGTAAAATGGTTCTGCATATAGCGTGTATGAAAAGTCCACTCTTGTTTATAAGAGATATGTGAGTTATAGGCTTCACAAGTCATACCAGACTTCATTGTAGCTATTTTCCTGGAAATTACTAATTTGTCAGATATCAACAAGGTTCTCTAGTAAATGTATACAACTCAAAGCTACAACTATAAAAAGTGAGAACTTCAAAACTTTTCAAAAAGTTATTTAACAAAAAAAGATGGAGATGCATGCAAAAACTAATCCCCAGTCATTTTTTTGTAAGAGATAAATGAGTTATAGGCTTCAAATTCATACCAGACTTGCATTCTAGATATTTTCCTGAGAATTACAAATTTGTCAAATATCAACAAGGTTGGCAAGAAAATATATACAACCCAAAGCTACAATAGTGATAACTTTGATTCTTTTCAAAAAGCTACTTTACCAAAAAATGGTGGAGAAACTTGCAAAAACCCACTGCTTTATAGTGTTTTACACTCTCAGAAGTAAAATATGTTAGGAGATCAAAGATTAAGTAATAAGCAAAGCAACAAACCTCAATGCCAGAAAGCTTTTCAAGTTCTTCAATAGAACCTATAACTACAGTCTCCAAACCATCCTCACTTATCCAGACAGGAAGAGGAGTACCCCAAAATCTACTTCGGCTGACAGCCCAATCTCTTGCATTTTCTAGCCAATTGTGGAAACGCTTTTCCTGCAACGTAGTGTCAAAAAAAGTGAACAATAAGTAAAAGTTCAACAGGCAAGAAGGTTGAATAAATCATGCCATAATGTAAGATATGCCCCCACATAAACAATTGTACTAATCTTCACAATTTACAGTAAAACAATGGTTAGGAGATCATAAACAACAATAATTATTATTTAGCAAAAAATTATTATTATTATAAAGGACGGAAAAAAGGATGAGGGGGAGAGAGAGAGAAAGACTAACCATAAAAAATCAACATAAGTTATAAATCTGCATATCTATAATAGTAAACTAAGAAAGGTATAACATTAAGAGGAATTTGTAGTGAACATTTGTTAGCAATTTTATTATGGACAACGATGATAGCAACCCCCTTTCCCAAACAAAAAAAATGTAACTAAAAAAAGTAAAAGAATAATATGAACACCCTGAAATAAATAGTGTGGTTATAAATAAGAATCTAACCTTTACAAAATCAGGAACCCAGTAAGTTCCATTGTTGTTCTCTAACAGTTGATCTTTTAACTTCTCCACTGCGACAAACCTAGTCATAAGATATAGTGATACAACTCAATGAAGACATAATTGACATTAAATGAGAACAATTACAAATAACCTTAATAATAGAACAAAAGAGTGAAGACTTGGAAATTAGTATCAAGACTAGAGAAGAAATGATTTAACATAAACTAGGACTACAAGAAAACAAAATTATACTAAACCAACAATAATAATATAAATCTGCTTGCACGTTACAAACAATTCAAAGGAACCACCGAACCAGATAGAAGATTATAGACCATATAAATTATTATTAGGCCAAAAACATGTTATGTGATGGCTGCTCTACTAATGCTTCCTATATAACCATGCCATCTCTTCACAAAAGATGGCAAAGAAAGGAAAAGTAAATAAAATACCGACAAACCAACGAAAAATGACATAGGATACATTACATTGTAATTTGGAAGCCAAGCTAAAATACCTCGAGTCCTAAAAAAATCGTAGTTTATTTTATTATCCTTACTTAATTACTATTATTGGGCTCTTTAGTCTTGGTTAAATGATAAAACTCAAAAACCAAGACAAGAACCTTCAAGCTCACAAGTGCACTCTCCCATTTCCTTGCCTTGTAGAACTAGCAAGTGTCAACTATTTAGAACATTTTGACATACAAAAAAAATGGATATGTACATGGCAAACTACAGGATTATAAATGAAACTAAGCAGTAGCATAAATAACACAGAATAAAATAAGCATGAATTTCCAATTGTTGCCCCCCCTCTTCTTTCTTGTTATTGTCCTCTAAATTTTATTATGCACCAAATTATTCAAGGAGAATGATGTGTTGCATTTGATGTCTACTAATGTAACTAAAATGGAAAGTTGAAATCTCTTAAAATAATGGGACATGGATGCTTCAAGGTAAGAGACCCTAAATTTGTGTTTGCTTCTGTCCTATTGGGGTGTTGAACTCTCACACCCCAATGTTCCTCTGCATCCACCTGTACACACCAGACTTATGCATATAGTTATAAAAATAGAAGAAATCACTATAACTAACTCCAATTTAATAACAGTTTCCTTATATTCATATTCCAACACAAAACCAATTGTATGCTACAATTTCATAAATTCCCCAATGTTGTCTTACATTGGTCTCCACAAAGGCACAATCTAAGTACCTGATAATCAAGAAAGAAAATGCCAACACCTTTGAACTAAAAAGGTTCTTAAGTTGATTCCTATATAACAATTTACATCGCATATACCTCAAAGTGGTAACTACTGTTGTCTTTTTGGACTAGGCGCGATAGCAAGGAGAATCTTCTTCCTTGGTCCCTACAAATAGAGAAGTCTTCAAAAGAAAACAAGCTATTATAGAAATTTTAACGACACAAAACCATACACAATTAACAACATAAAATTAGAAACAGGTGAGTCTAAAAATAGTAGAAATTATTAAGGAAAATAGAAAACTAGGGCATAATTAGTACATTTTCAACAAATTTGACTACAAAGTAAGAGAATGGGCTCTTCCTATAATAAGCAAACAAGAGGAAAAGAATAGAGAAGAAATTAGGGTTCCAAATTGTTAAAATAAGAGAAATTAATTAGAAGATTCAATTTGTGAGAAATAGATCTAAGTTTTCTATAACAAGCTATTACATAAATTTACGGTATAACATACTAGCGGCAATTTGAGAGCAGAGAGTTTCAATTCGAGAGAGGAAAACTTCAATGTAAGATAAGAGAGCTTCAATTTCGAGACTAGAGGCAAGGTAGCGACGACAGCAACGTAGCGACGGCGGTGATTGGGTTGGAGACAAAAGTATATTAGGAGAAAGAATGGGGAAAGGTTGGATCTGGAGTATTTTTCCAGAATTATTAAATTATATTCAACTTTTTTAATTATATCTATTTTGTTTAAACTTTTTTGGAATAGGCTATTTTCTTAACCAAATTAATTAATTTAAGAACAATTTTTATAAATAATTTTTTTTTAAAAAAAAGCTTTAATTTTTTTTAAAAATATTTTATTTTTAAACCAATATTTTTTAAAAAATAAAAATTTCAACGATTGTCGTTGGGAGTAAAGGATCTCATATCTAATTTGGGGAAAATTAGTGAATGCCATTTGAAAAAACTTTCTTAATTTTTTTAAAAATGGTTTTATTTTTTTAAAGAAATTTGAAAAAAATAAAAATATGATCCAATGCCAAACTAACTGGCATATAAAAAAACAGTTTTATTAAAATGATTTTACTAAAATGGTTTTATTTTTTTAACTGGCATATTTCAATATTTTTTTATGTTTATTCTTTGTCATCGGCGTTGGAAATGAAGGAGTATATAAGACTTCAGCTATAAAAAATAAAAATAAAAATTCTAATGTCAATTAAAGTGACGTTGCATCTTACTCTTCTTTTTTACAAATTTGTTTTTTTTAAAAAAATTAAATAAAATAGGGATAAAATTGATATAACATTAATATGGGTCAAACTATCTTATTAGGAATGACTTATAAGTCATTTTTAAATAACTTTATTCTATTTTAGTTCATAAAACATAATAAACTTTTCTTCATCTTTTATGTTTTCTCTTAGAACTAATAGTATTATAATTTAATTTTATAATATATTTGAAAAAAATGGTAAAAGGAGAATTAGGAATAGCTAGGGGTATTCCATTACTATTTTTCGTTTTATGTTTTATTTTTGGACTTAAAAATATGTTCATGATTTAAGTTACTCCCTCCGTCTAAGATTAAAAGTTCTTATTATTTTATGTAATCTCAAGTTAAATATTTACTTATATTAAATAATTTATTTTTTTACAATAATTTGTGTGTAATATCCTTAGTATTAAATGTCATATTTTTATTATTTATATAATATCACTAGTCATGTATAGAAAAATATGCAATTAGATGAGAAACCTAGTTGTGATATTTCTTATGTTATATTTTTTTTATTAGATAAATTATATTACCATATATATATATATATATATATATATATATATATATATATATATATATATATATATACCCATCTTAAATCTCCACATTAAACTAAATATATATATATAACGTAACTATAAATATTTATATATATATATAAATTTATCTCTAAATATTCATATAAATATCTATAAACAAATATTCATATAAATTTATCTTTAAAATTTATAAATTTATAAATATTTCATCTAAAATTTACTTTAATGTTGAGATTTGTTTAGTTAACTAATAAATTAGAATGGCTCAATGGTAGCTTAATGGCCCAATAACCTATAAGTCTTATGTTCGAAACCAAGCTGTGATATTTTTGCTTCTTATGTTATATTTTTTGTGTATTAGATAAATTCTATTACCATATATATATTTATAAATTTATCTCTAAATATTCATATAAATATTTATATGAATATTTGTTATGAACAGAAAGGATCAAGAGTAGAATTTTTAAATAGCAGAATGACTTAAATAATAGAACTTTATCAAAACGACGTAGTTTTGATAAGACGCGGTGGCATTTAAGAGAGTTCTACTACTTAAGAGGTCTACTCTTGATCCTGTCTGTGAGACCCTAGATTTTATCAATAAAGATTTAAATTTTGTCGAAATAATTTTTTAATATTATGGTGTGAATTTGAGATAATATTATAGTTGTGGGTAGTATTTATAAATTTTGCAAAGTATGCAAGTGGTTATATTATATTCGATTGGTCCAGAATATTCGGGTTAGCGGGGAATATTCGTACAACTACTCAATTATTGGTGGACCCTATAAATGTAATTATTGGTTGATTGAAAAACGACAAAAATATTTTATTGAAATAACTACGGAAGTTTTACTGATTGATCTTCATTGAACTACTCTCGGTAGTAAAAGTAAGATGTACGTGTGGTTGCATAGTAGACACCTGTATTGATTATCGATGCTTATGTGAGAAGTCACTCGGTTTGATTCCATTATTGTCACGATTAATAATATGAATTATTATAAATGATAATGACGTTTTGTTTTATTCAGATTATTAACGTAATAAAATAAAAACATCTTTTATATAAAAATGTATTACTTAATTAAAGTTATTCTATAAATAGAATATATTATATTTTATTATGCATAGTGTTGCATAGTGTTTTGCATAGTAAAATGTTTTTATATAAATAGAATATATGATATTTTATTTAAAAGATTTTGCTTTAAATATGGACCGTTAGATTAAAGTAAATCAATCTGACCGCTTCATGGATTAATTACTATGCATTCTATTTTCCTATAAATAGAAGCTCATTCCTTCATTATTTTCTTACGAATTCACCAAACTCTAGAGAAAGAAATTATAGAGAGAAGCTATAGAGAAAAATCTATAAAGAAAGAAGAAGAAGAGTATTCGGTACTTCACTACTTTGATATCCAAAGGTCTTTTACTAGTAAGGGATATTATTCTTTTGTATTCAAAAAGAGAACTTCATTATTCCATTTCTTTATTATTCTCGTTGGAATAACTCGTGTATAATGGTTTACCCTATACTTGGTGACATTCTTCTATTATTCTCATTGGAACATCCTATCTGTGTGTTTTTACAATCGGACCGGGTTCCGCTTTATTATTATTCTGTTGGAATATCCTGCATCGTGTGTTTTACACCGCACAGTTCTATTTTTATTATTCATTCTTTATTATTTTGTCTAATATCATGTTCTGTATATTATACTGCGGACCGGTTCCATCATTTATTATTCATAAATTTTACATTGAACATCCCGCTTGCAGTGAATTTCACCGACCGTTTCGTTATTATTATTCTGTTGGAATAACTCACCTGCTGTCGGATCTATCGCATGGATGGTGATTTCTTTTGTTATTCCATTCTTTATTATACCCAAATTGGTTAAAACTTTGACTTATATACTCCATGAAATTAGTAGAATATCCTCGATATTTTCGTTTCATCCAAAGATCTTTTCATGGAAATATTCTTCCGATCATTCTTGAATTTTACTCTACAAAACAATATCATGTCGACAATTTGGACGTTAATAATTCTTGGATAAATTAATTCTTGAACTTGTTTATTGAATTATTATGTCATTGACATCATCCTCATGTTATATTATGTTGAAAGTCATCTTTGGCTTACGTGCATAGATGGACTTAGTATGATTATGACCAGGATCATTCTTAGATAATCATGACACTGTTATAAATGATGTGATAAAAGTCCTCGGTGGCACATGAAAGCATTGATGAATAGTTTTTGGTATGATTATGACCAGGGTTTATTTGGTATAGTCACGACCATTGATGATTTAATGAAAATTCTTGACCGTGGTACAGGGATGATTAGATGTGGTGGAATATTTATTAAAGCTGAGTCTCAGCTATAACAGTGATGAAAAACCTTTTAAATCATAAAAGATAGTAGATTTTATTTTCTACTTGACTCTTTTAATGGATTCTTTGGTTCACCGTAGTTAAACTTGATGCTCATTATATTTTATCGCTTTAACATCATTGTGAGGCTAATGATAATTTATTCTCGCATTATCTTAGTCAATATTTCTTCTTCGGGCTAGTTGAGCTCACCCTTTCTTTCACTGTTCTCTTCAGGAAACGAGAATATAGCTGGGATGAGTCGGGGAACGGAGTAATGGTCCAGAGGATAACATTAGTAGTCCTCACTATTGTGTTAAATAGTGTGACAATAAATGTAATGAGGACTCCTTGAGTATGGATATTGTCTAAATGACAATATTCCTATTAGAACTCTCAGTTTATGTATTGTCGTATGTTACACGACAGATGTATAATTAAGTTTGTATTTGAATTTATGTACCATGTAAGTGGCGACCCAAGATGGGTGATGTATACCTAATTTTGGGGGTGTCATGATTGGTATCGAGCTTAGGATATGATCCTGGCTAAGATGTGAGATAAGAACTAGGAGGAGAGAGGGAAATTCTTTCTTAGTGTGACCTACCTAAATTTATTTGGTATTTAATTGGTCTCATCGAGTATAGGGATAATATGTGATATGTTAATTAACCCTTGTTTTGTGACAAAGGTTTTGAGAATGACATCTAAAAATGCTTTGAGATAAGCAATGAAGCACATGAGAGTGTTGATTCAAATCAAACAAAAGGTAACGACCAACAATACGATAATAATCATACCGGTGGCAACGAATATCGAACAATGATAACCATCGTGGGGAAATTATCATGCTAAGAATGGTAACCACTTCGGTGGTAATCATGGCAAAGATAATGTAAGTGAAAATTGCAAGAAGAGAATGTCATTTAGCTCAATTTTTTGTGCACCAAAGTCAAGTCTAGCTGGACTACGGTGGCACCAAAGGTGGATATGGACAAAACAAAGTCGCTTGGTTTTAGGAACTGCATTTTTCACGACTTCTCAAAAAGCGAGTAAACCGAACGGGTTAGCACGGGTTAGTTAATTATAAATTGCGAAGTCTATACCTTATAAGATACCTGGTTCTACCCATTATTTTATCTCTCTTGCTTATGTCAACGCTTAAATTTGACTCGGAGAAGTTAGACTTTGACTTATTGGTTGAAACTTCGTTAGTAGGAGCCTTTATTCGCTTACTATTTTTTAAATCTTGTTTGATTCAAATAAACACTTTCACGCTACTCCGTTGATCTTATCTTTTGAAAATACTTGCCTTTGATGTGATTTTAGGAATCAATTGGTTAACTACTCATCATGTTTTTCGTAAGGTTGTTAGCTTTTATATTCATAACCAACCTCATTATGCTTAATTCAAAGTAACCAAACCACTAAAGTCAATCATCATCATATCAAGCCATAAGTAAAGAGCCCCGATCCTTTCGTTATTGACTTCCTTGTGGGAATGCACCGCCGGACTTTACAGAGGCGACGCCGTGATCAAGATGGCAAGTTGATAGGTATCATTGTGAGGTGCTATCCGTGTTAAGGGATGAAGTCACGATTGGTATTAATGTGACGTACTATCCAAGTCTTGGACGAGAGTAATGCTTTTTGAATGATATTTCTATCATTAATAAATTTCTTGACGTATTCTTGAAGATTTTCTAGCCTACCCTAGAGCGTGAAATCGAATTTTGTATCGACCCCAAAGAAAAAACCCATTTCTTAAACCCTCAAATATTTCTTCAACTAAAATGAATAGCTTTACGTGGTTTATGATGAAAGTCATAATAAAAGCATTGGACTAATGAAAATCATGGGTATTCATGGTATTAGTAAGTGTTATGATGAGTTATGTTGGTTAGTATGTGAAAACATGAAAGTTTCTTAGAAATCACAAAGAGTTGAAAATCGATTTTGGTGAAAAACGTAACATGAAATTCAATCGACCAAATCTCTTATTATATTTTGAATTTTTGAGTGTGGTCAAGTCCTAGAGTTAGATCTATGAGTTACCTAACTAATCCAAGTGGAATTACTGGAAAAGGTGTTGTAGATTTTGTGTGGACTGATTTTAGCAAAAGAGTGCAAAGTTGCAAAACCAAAAAAAAGTTCACGCCATGATTTTAGAGGGGTTGTTTCGCCACTTAAATTATGAGAAAAATTCTGGCCTTTTGGGACATGAAGGTATATGGTATAAAGTACCTCCTGTCCAAAAATGAGCTCATTCTCGACTTAAAATGAGCAAGTTATGACTATTTCAATATTTAGGTTTTTCCGAAAATAAAACGCTATAACCGAGTTCTATAACTCCGATGACCATAAAATTTAAACTAGAAGCTCACATTAACATGTGTAAGGTCCTGCCAAGATTTGGGAATTTTTGGAGTTAAACTTGAGGTAGCTAATTTCTTAAGGAATTAATTAGAAATTGATTTTTGAAAAATAGTAAATGAATTTTAAAAATTCGGAGAAAAATATATTTTCATCATGGGACTATATTATGCTAAATCCCAGAAAAGAAATATTTTTGGGACTGATTTGGTATTTTTCATGAAAATAGTTTAGTTACGAACATATGAGTTAAATATGTTATGTGAAGTAACAAAATTGGAAAATAGGATTTTATGGCTAGAGAATCCTATATAGAGTATATGCATATTTTTTTTTGATGGGATTTGATCATTGGTGATGATATCTTATGAGTATGGCATTTTGAATGATTAAATGCATTATATGGTAAATTGAAATAAATTGTTTATAAATTTAAGAAGTGATTAAAATATTGTTATAATATTAATGATATTAGATTATAAGATTATTAAGTGATTGATAACATGGGGATATTCTTGAATCCTGGATAAATTATATTATAAATGTTTAATATTTATCCTTTATCTCATTTGATTGATTCTTTATATCATTGACATGATCCTCATGCTTATATTATATTGAAAGTCATCTATGGCTCACGCAGCATAGATGGACTTGGTATGATTAATACCGTGGATTGTTTTATAATCATGACCGTAATTGAAAAACACGATTATCTTTGCACGTAGTGCATGGATAATTGGGGTCGTTGATACTAATGAATACACGATTATCTTTGCACATAGTGCATGGATAATTTGTGGTCGTGATACTAATGAATACACGATTATCTTTGGCACGTAGTGCATGGATAATTTGTGGTCGTGATACTAATGAATACACGATTATCTTTGGCACGTAGTGCATGGATAATTTATGGTCGTGATACTAATGAATACACGATTATCTTTGGTAGTAGTGTATGGATAATTTGTGGTCGTGATACTAATGAATACACGATTATCTTTGTACGTAGTGCATGGATAATTGTGGTCGTGATACTAATGAATACACGATTATCTTTGTCCGTAGTGCATGGATAATTTGTGGTCGTGATACTAATGAATACACGATTATCTTTGGTAGTAGTGCATGGATAATTCGTGGTCGTGATACTAATGAATATCCTCGCCACGTAGTGCGGGGATGATTCGATGATATGGATTAATTATTGAAATGAGTCTCAAAGAATGAAATATTAATTCATGGATGTGGTAAAAGTCATCTTTGGTCAGTAGTGCATTGATAGACTTGGTATGATTATGACCAAGGATTATTCGGTATAATCACGATCAGTATTGAAAACACGAATATCCTTGGCCAAGAGTGCATGGATAATTCGTGGTCGTGATACTATTAAGTCGAGTCTCAAAGATTATTGGTTTTACAGATTGTATATCTTTGGCCCAGTAGTGCAAAAGATGAATTGTTAATGAATATCTTTGGCCTGGATTGCAAAGATGAATTTAATGTTTTCAACGATAAAGGTATTCAAGGTATCCTCACCTCTTATCATACCGTATCGCACTTCTAATTTCGAGGGCTAAATTCCATAAGGAGGGAGATTGTGAGACCCCAGATTTTATCAATAAAGATTTAAATTTTGTCGAAATAATTTTTAATATTATGGTGTGAATTTGAGATAATATTATAGTTGTGGGTAGTATTTATAAATTTTGCAAAAGTATGCAAGTGGTTATATTATATTCGATTGGTGGGGAATATTCGGTTTAGCGGGAATATTCGCATAACTACTCAATCATTGGTGGACCCTACAATGTAATTATTGTTTGATTGAGAAAACGATAAAAATATTTTATTGAAATAACGGCGGAAGTTTTACCGCTGATACTTGCTGAACTACTCGGTAGTAAAAAGTACACGAATACGTGTGGTTGCATAGTAGAAGCACACCAGATTGATTATCGATGCTTATGTGAGAAGTCACTCGGTTTGATTCCATTATCATTTATTAATAATATGAATTATTATAATGATAATGATGTTTTGTTTTATTCGTATTATTAACGTAATAAAATGTAAACATCTTTTATATAAAATGTAATACTTTATTAAAGTTATTCTATAAATAGAATATATTATATTTTATTATGCATAGTGTTGCATAGTGTTTTGCATAGTGTTGCATAGTGTTTGCATAGTAAAATATTTTTATATAAATAGAATATATGATATTTTATTTAAAAGATTTTGCTTTAAATATGGATAGTCAGATTAAAGTAAATCAATCTGACCGCTCATGGATTAATTACTATGCATTCTATTTTCCTATAAATAAAGCTCATTCCTTCATTATTTTCTTACGAATTCACCAAACTCTAGAGAGAGAAATTATAGAGAGAAGCTATAGAGAGAAAATCTATAGAGAGAAAGAAGAAGAGTATTCGGTACTTCACTACTTTGATATCCAAAGGTCTTTTACTTGTAAGGGATATTATTCTTTTGTATTCAAAAGAGAACTTCATTATTCCATTTCTTTATTATTCATTGGAATAACTCAGATACGTGGTTTACCCTATACTTGGTGACATTCTTCTATTATTCTGTTGGAACATCTTGTGCATGTGTTTTACACCTTGGACTGGTTCCGCCTCTTTATTATTATTCTGTTGGAATATCCTCGTCGTGTTTTTTACACGGACTGGTTCCATTTTTATTATTATTCCGCCTTTATTATTCAATTTGAATATCCTCGTCTGTCTTATACTGTGGGACCGGTTCCATCATTTATTATTCCGCATTTATTATTCTCATTTGGAACATCCCAGCCGGTGTGAATTTCACCGACCGGTTCCGTTATTATTATTCTGCTGGAATAACTCGCACAAAGGCGGTCTATCGCATGCATGGTGATTTCTTTTGTTATTCCATTCTTTATTATACCCAAATGGTTAAAACTTTGACTTCTATACTCCATGAAATTAGTAGAATATCCTTGATATTTGCGTTTCGTCCAGTATCTTTTATGGAAATATTCTTTTGATCATTCTTGAATTTTACTCTACAAAATAGTATCATGTTGACAATTTGGACGTTAATAATTCTTGGATAAATTAATTCTTGAACTTGTTTGTTGAATTATTATGTCATTGACATCATCCTCATGTTATATTATGTTGAAAGTCATCTTTGGCTTACGTGCATAGATGGACTTAGTATGATTATGACCGGGGATCATTCGGTATAATCATGACACCGTTATAAATGATGTGATAAAAGTCCTCAAAGGGCACGTAAAAGCATTGATGAATAGTTTTTGGTATGATTATGACCGTGGTTTATTCGTGATAGTCATGACCATTGATGATTTAATGAAAATTCTTGACCGTGGGTACGAGGATGATTAGATGTGGTGGAATATTTATTAAATCGAGTCTCAAATTTATAACAATGATGAAAAACCTTTTAAATCATAAAAGATAGTAGATTTTATTTTCTACTTGACTCTTTTAATGGATTCTTTGGTTCACCGTAGTTAAACTTGATGCTCATTATATTTTATCGCTTTAACATCACTTGTAGGCTAATGATAATTTATTCTCGCATTATCTTAGTCATAATATTTCTTCTTGGGCTAGTTGAGCTCACCCTTTCTTTCACCGTTCTCTTGAGAAACGAGAATATAGCCGGGACGAGTCTGGGGAACCAGAGTAATGGTCCAGAGGATAGCATTAGTAGTCCTCACTATCATTGTTAAATAGTGTGACAATAAATGTAATGAGGACTCCTTGAGTATGGATATTATCTAAATGACAATATTCCTATTAGAACTCTCAGTTTATGTATTGTCGTATGTTACACGACAGATGTATAATTATGTTTGTATTTGAATTTATGTACCATGTAAGTGGCGACCCAAGATGGGTGACGTATACCTAATTTTGGGGGCGTAACACTGTCTGTTGTTATGAATATTTAGAGATAAATTTATAAATATATATATGAATATTTGTTTACATATATATATATATATAGAGAGAGAGAGAGAGAGAGCAATGATCTTAAGCTCACCCTTATTTAGCTCACCCCGCGTTTTTTTTTTAAAAAAATAACTAATAAAAAATGTATAATAATTTTTGGAATTGAAAGTTTTTTAAAAAAAAGTGTTTTGGGTGTGATTTGGGTACATATATAAAAAAATAGTGTTGTACAAACTGCATAACACTGCTTTTTTATATGTACCCAAATCACACCCAAAACACTTTTTTTAAAAAAACTTTCAATTCCAAAAATCATTATACATTTTTTATTAGTTATGTTTTTTTTTATAAAAAAAAAATTTGGGTGAGCTCGAGAATGAGCTCAATAAGGGTGAGCTTAAGATATGGACTATATATATATATATATATATATATATATATATATTCATAGTTACTTTATATATTTTTAGTTTAATGTTGAGATTTGTTTAATATTTTATTTAGTTTGATAAGAAATTTTGAAAAGAATATGTGTATATATATATATATATACGTACATATCATATGTGGACGGGTTGACGTGGCGAATATTGAACTTTATCCCAAAATGTATGTGGATGCATAGATTCGACACCAAGACCTCCAGTTTGGAATATTTGTTGGGTCTCCAACTTTTAGTTTTATTTTGATGATAACAATAATTAGTAAATAAATTAATTAAAAGGGTAGAATCCTCTCCATAGGATTTATATTATAATTATTTTAATTTTCTTATTTATTTTGACCAAAAATATTTTCTAAATCTTATTTAATTGATTATCTTGATTTTAATGTTTTAAAATGTTAAATCAATTGAGTCATGCATTGTGAGACACAAGTCATATGTTGATTATCAAATGCTTATTTGACCTAATTTGAAAAGAAGATGGAGATTTTGATTAAATCATTTTTACATATGAACATTTTTATTTATTCTCAACTTAATTTTATTATTTAAAGATTTCAAAATTATTTTATTATAATATATATATATATATGTCATATATTCTAAGTATTATATTTTTTATATATAAATCGTAAGTTTTTATAAGTATATTATATATGGGATTCCATCCACAGCAACCGGTTGTTGGGAGCAACCCATTTTTGGCCACCGCCACATTTTGTCTTGGCCCTTATGTAAATTTTTTTTTTTCTAAGCCGCTTACAAAATGGAATGGCCACAAAATGGGTTTGCTCCTAACAACCTATTCTTTGTGGATGGAATCCCATTATATATAATACATATAGTTAACGTGTGTGTAAGAAATTGTGAAGGAGCATTAAATGAACCGTGACTTTCGTTGTGAGACTTGACTGGCTTTAAGCCTTTAACCAAATTGTTGAATTGGTTTGAAAGCAACAAACCATGCATTCCTTTTACAAATAAATGTATTTCATGCATTCATATATAAATATTCAAATAATATATATAGTACTCCAGTAGTACTTATAGTTATATATGTAGCAACATACACATGTATATATTATATATATTCGTATATTATATATAACAAACCATGCATTCCTTTTACAAAAAATGATTTATTACATGCATGCATGCATACATATAAAATTATGTGTATTAATACAATATATAAAGTATTATATATGTATGTATTATATATATATATATATATATATATATACACACACTGTAAGGATCAAGAGCATTCTCCTTAAATAGCATTCCTCCTTAAATAACATTCTTTTATTAAAACAACGTCGTTTTGGAGGGACGCGGTGACATTTTTGTAAATACGCGGTGGCCTTGTATTTATAAAAATGCCACCGCGTCCCTCCAAAAAACGACGTAGTTTTAATAAAAGAATGCTATTTAAGGAGAATGCTTCGATCATGAATCGTATATATATATATATATATATATATATATATATATATATATATATATATATATATATATATGATCGGAGAGGCTCTAAAGCGAACCTTAAAAGTGAATCAAAGATTTAATCGTCGTCTTTAGATCTATGGCGACAGTTGCCACCTGTCGCTAAAGATTATATATATGGCTGGACGGATCGAACCGCCGCCATAGACACTAAAAAACAACGGTTCGTCTTTGGTTGCGTTCTTTAAGGTTCGCTTTTAGAGACGGACCGTATATATGATAACTCAGATATATATATATATATATATATATATATATATATATATATATATATATGGGAGGATCTTCAACAAACCAATAAGCGGACGAAAGAAGCGGACGAAGGCAAAAAAACACGCTGTCGGGTTTAACCCGAGTTTTTTGCGTTAAACCCGACCCGCGTGTTTTTTTGCCTTGGTCCGTTCTTTGGTCCGCTTATTTGGTCCGTTTTAGAACGGCTCTGTATATATATATATATACTTTTACATTTACTTAAGTAAAAGAGATGATGGCGTGGGCCATCACCTGTCGGTGACTGAAGACTCCTCTGGCGTCTTCTTGGTTGACTGGTCCGTCCCTGTCGGTGCCGGAAGGTGTTGTTGATCATCTTCTCAGATGAGTAGCTGAATTAGTAGATCTTTTTAATCAAACTTCTCTTTACTTTTTCAAAATCATCTTCTTCATCAAAGTTCTGAAGTCACCTTACTTACCTGTAGTCCACCTAGTTCGTGTTTAACCTTTATAGAACAAGGAAAACGAATTATTACATTGTTACTATTACAACAACTGGGGTAAATTAAAAGTAAGAAACATTTAACTAAAGTAAAAGTACAGGTAAAAAGAAAAAGAATCGCTTTGATTGGAAAGCGAGGCGTCTTCTTTGACTAATGCGCCATGGGGCGGATGCTTGAATGATTGTCATTCTTCGTGAAAAAGCGTAAGATGTCACGACTAGTTCGCGGAGCAGGCAGTCTTGGCTATTCTTAGAGCTATTCACGGAGATGTCACCGACTATCTTCACGAAAGCGGTGTCAGCAGTGATCGAGGTGAGAAGGTGTCACATCCCACCTTGATTGATTACTTCAGGAAAGAAAATGGATCCTGAGCATCTTGAAGACTGATCGTGCCGTAGGGATCACAATCACCTTCGTCTTCAAGCTCTTGACTTGAATTTTCTCCTTTGGACTGAGAAGAATCTTTGTCTAACTCTTCATATAACTGATCAAGTCTCAAATGAATAGCATCTGCAAGACGCCTTAATTGGGAATTAGAGTAACTAGAAACAGAATGGAAACGAACAATTTGTTCCTCAGAAGTAGGAGTTAACTTTTGTTTGAGTATGCCACCGAATCAAATGTCAGAGGCATCGGTTTCAACTATTTTGAAAGCTAAATCGTTTGAAATGCCAAGGCAGGGCAAAACCTTAACATATATTTTAACTTGTTGGACGACAGAAGTTTGAATGTCAGTCCATGGGGGAGAATTACTTTGTAAGAACTGTATTCAAGAAGGTATTATCCCCACATGATATTATAAGAAAACTAGTGAAAAACTAAATTCAGCTAACGGCAATCAAATGGAAATAAAATATAAATTACCTAATGTACATACTTGTCAAGACAGTATGTGTTTTAAGACCTCATTTGTCTTAGTTTGCAATCTTACTATGTCAGAGGCATCTGTTTCAACTATTTTGAAAGCTAAATCGTTTGAAATGCCAAGGCAGGGCAAAACCTTAACATATTTTTTAACTTGTTGGACGACAGAAGTATGAATGTCACTCCATGGGGGAGGATTACTTTGTGTAAGCCCGAAGAGAGGCTTATATATCTTCCTGAGGTCCTCAGTAGAACTTGCCAATATAATTGAGCGAGCCAAGAAACCTCTGTAGAATGAAGTTTTGTTTTAATCTTATCTGGGAACCTATTAAGGCGAATTGAATAGCTTTGTCAATTGGTCGCGTGAGTCCATGATAGAGGATTAATCCGAGAAACCCGACTTTAGTCGTAAATGACTTATATATATATATATATATATATATATATATATATATATATATATATATATATAGAACCATGCATGCATTTGTGTGTGTAAAAAGTGTGTTGGCACCCTTAAATGCTAAAATCGTGTATATATATACTTTATATAACCATGCATATATTATTATGGCAAAAAGCACTTTTGCCCACTGTGGTTATAGTGTTTTAAGCAATTTGCCACTATGCTTTTAATTAGCCCACTGAACTTTTTAAAAATATGCAATTAACCCATTCCTTCCAATTTTGCAGACAGACGTTAAAAAATATCCTATGTCTTTTTTGAAAAAAAATAAATATTACGTGTATTTGCTGACTGGACAGCTTTTCTTACGTGGCTTTTTTGAAAAAAAATAAATATTACGTGGCTTTTTAAAAAAAAAATAAATATCCTGCGTGGCTATTTTTTCCTTTTATCTCTTTTCCAAATAATATATCAAAATTTTATAAAAAAAATATTTTTAAATTTTAATTTCTTTCTTTTTCTTTACTTAAATATTTATAATATGTATAATATTAATAAAAATTAATATTATAATATTTATATTTAATATGTATGTTTTTTTTGGAAAAATAAAAATAAAAATACTTTTATGTTTTAAAATACTTATAAAATTTTTAAAAGTAAAAATATTTTTATATTTTATTTTATTTCTTTTCTTTTCCTAAATATTTATAATATGTATAATATTAATAAAATTAATATTATAATATTTATAATTCCCCGATCTACTTTCTTCTTCATCTTCGTCATATAACAATCTTAATCCACATTGCTTCACCTCACCATCTATGCCACAAGTTTCAAATGACAACTCGATGTAATCTTTTGCTTTTACAGATGCCGCACTGGATATCCAAAAACTCAACCATATCTGATCTGACTGAATGGATCTGATTTCATTGGGGAAAATCTTTGTTCTAATGCCAAAGTCAGTGGCTGAGATGCAATCAAAGCTTCGCGTATGACAAAGAACTCCAATTTCTTGACCTTTCCAAGAATTCAGATTTGTGGGAGTAAAAACAGCAGTAATGGAACAAAAAAAAATAAAAATGGAACATATTAAATTCGAGCTAGCAGCTAGGTCACCCTAATTCGGATGCCACAATGGCTATTTTTCCCGTCGGTAGCGTACCTTTGATGCCAGATCTCGTGCGTCACACATTGTTTCGCCGATCTCGTCAAATCACTCAAGTTTCACCGATCTCTTCGAGATCATCGGCTCCAGTGACCGCCTCCTCTGCTCCGGCCTCTCCAACCTATCCGACCGGACCGTCGGCTTCCGGACTGGTCGAAGACACTAAAGGAGGACTATAGGGAGAATCGGAGAACATGAAAAGAAAGGTCTCAGCCATTCTTGAAGATGAACAACCGATTCTTGTGTAGATTAATATTAATACTAAAATATATAATGACTTTCTACAAATTTGACCGACTTTTTGCAAATTTGACCTAAAAAAACCAGTCCGCAAATACACGTCTTTTTTATTTTTTTTCAAAACGCCACGTAAGCATCCCAAGCAGATTTTTTAATGTCTGTTACTCAAATTGGACGAAATGGGTTGATTGCATATTTTTAAAAAGTTTAGTGGGCTAATTGAATATTTTAAAAGCATAGTGACTGATTGCTTAAAACACTATAACCACAATGGTGAAAAAGTGCTTTTTGCCATATTATTATTATATAAATACCAAAGTACATCATAACTATGCTAGCAAAATGTATGTCATTTATTATGGGACTTATGAGTGAGTATATGCATGGCCAGCTGCTCCTTTTTTGTTCATTCAATCACTCTTGACCGAATTAATGGAACAATTAATGCAAAGTAATTTGACTTTGGCCTAGGCGAAAATGAGACTTCTACCGCGTGAAAATTATTTTTCATCCAAACCGTCCATTTCAAAATTGATCATCTCAACCATTAATTTCAAATCAAATTTTGAAAATTACCATTTTACCCCTGACTTAAAAAAATCTATAAATAGGAGGCATTTCTTTCATTTTCAAATTGCCAATTTACTTAAAAAGAAAAGCTTATTTTCTCTCCCACATACTCTCTCTAAAAAGCTTTCTATCTATTCTTACAAAAGTTTTGATTATTTGAGAATAGGAAATTGGTCTAAGCATATTGAGATAAGTGGTTTGATTTATTTTATTTGAATTATCTCTTGCATATTTATATTTATAGATATACGAATATAAATTGTTCTACACAATTCTATATATCTATATTTCATCTATTTATCAAATAAAAGGATACTTGGGCGCCGCAAGGCTACGGAGATAAACCTCTACGGAGAGGAATCCTAACCGCATTTATTTCTTATAGTCTTCGGTAACCTTTTATTGATATTATTTATATAAATATCGTAAAATAGATACGACACTTGATAGCTCAAAACAACACTGAGATACTGCTCCAAAAAGAATAGTCATCCGAACCGGATTTGAGAATCGTAGTGATCTATTAAAAATATTTATATAAATATCAATTGTAAAAATTATAAATTTAAATCATACTTGGGGCTACCACAAGGCTACTTGAGATAAACGTCTACGGAGAGGAATCCAATCGCATTTATTCCTTATAGTACCAAGTGACACTATTTATAAAAGTTCACATAATAGATAAAATATTCTTATATATTGTTTGAGTTAAAAAATAATATTTGTTATATCAAGTATTACTTAATTGATTTATATATTATACTTGATATTCATCATCACAAGTATTTGATCATAAATTCATTTATTCATAAAATACTTGTTGCATTATAGAAAAGTTATTTAAACTTTTATTTCACAAACTTAAGTGAATATATCTCGCTTAAATAGAAGCATATTTGATTTAAAGTTTAAAATAACTTATTTGATTACTCGTAAGCACTTCCACTCTAAAATGTTATTTAAACTTAAAGTAACTTTTCTTTACTCCATAAAGAATAAATATATCTTTATAAATTTGCATTAAATTATATATCTCGCTAAATGTAAGCATTTTTGAGTAAAAGCTAAAATTGACTTATTTTCTTATTCAAGAAGCATCTTTTCACACAAAATATAAAAGTGATTTAAACTTTTATAACAGTGCATAATTTATATATTTGCTTACACAGAAGCACTATTGATCAAAGCACAAATTATTATCTGCATACTAAGAAGCATATTTTCTCAAGTATAAAAGTCTTTGAACTTTTATAAATACGTTTGTTCTTTAATTATTATCTGCTTATTTGAGAAGCATCAATATGTACTAAATTCTTATCTACTTATTTGGGAAGCACATTGTTGTAAAATCATTTGTAAAAAGAGACAAGGTCAGAGTTAGTTTATTTTATGTACCTGTGAGAAAGATGAGTAATTCTTTGACCAAGACCAGAGTCTTAGAGAGGTCAGCGGGAAGTTGGGTCTCTAGTGTACTTGTGAGGTGAGGAAGAGGCTGTTGTTTCAAGACCAGATCATAGAATAGAACTGAACTCAAAAGAAGGTACAACTAAACTTGAGGAGGGAGCGGGGAGCTTGCTGTCCAAGATAGATTAGTTGGGAACAGTTGGAAGTTTGACTATAAAACTTTGTAAAGGCTTCTCCGCCTATTGAAGGAGTATTTATTACTGATAGTAATATGATCTCAAGTCCTGGAGAGGAGCTTGAGACTGGACGTAGCAGCATACCCGGGGTGTATGTTGTGAACTAGACAAATCTCTGTGCATTGTGTGATTGATTTTTTATTGTCTTGCATATTAATTTCTAACACTGCAAATTAATTATACAAAAAATCAAAAAGGCCTAAGATAATTTTTAATCTGTAATAATCTATTCAACCCCCCCTTCTAGATTATTATTAGACTTTCAATTGGTATCAAAGCGGTGCTCTTTAACTTGTTTGTTGAGTAAATACAGGCATACCTAATAGTAGATCCATATATGGCCTACAATGCTACTGGTTACGGAGAAGGACTATCAATGACCAGACCTCCACTATTTGATGGTACAAACTTTGCCACCTGGAAGAGCAGATTCAGAATTTATGCCAAACCACAAGGAATCAAAGTTTGGCTTGCAATAGAACAAGGTGTAAAAGTTCCAACAGAAATCGTGGGAGAAAAGATCGTTGAGAAAGATGTTGATGAATTCAATACTTATGATGAAAAGGCTATGAATATTGCATCCCGAGCAGAACATGTAGCATCCCCAAATCCGGGTCCTAAATCACCGCGGATCTTGGTATGCTAATTCTATAACTATTACTATTTGCGGAAGATATAAACATAAATTGTTTATACAATAAACTTTACACACTATCCCCAAGGTCGAGTAACCTTCAAATAAACACAATTCATTATCATATTTAACATACAACATTATTATCTTACTATACTATTACAATTAAACTACACATAAAATCCCAAGCTGAACTTGGCTTTATCCTTTCCTGTATCCGACGTATGCTTCTAAATCTGCAATGTTAAATCATGATATAGCAAGGGTGAGCATAAGATTGCCCAGCAAGTTTAAGTTCAATAATATAACGATATATCATGATTGACAGAATTTGAATAATAAGCTGGCTATAATTCAACAATACAATTGTGAACTAGCAGGAACAAACTTTTGACTGAACAAGTATTGAACATGAACAAATATATCTAAACCGAATTGTAATGAAGGTGATCAGCCTTTAATACCTGACTTATACATGCAATATGTACAGAGTACAATTCTACAATGACAATCAGCAATGATTATCCATAAGCATATCTGAATGAAACAACTCTTAGTAGAGTTAAGTAAAAAAAACTTGCCTAAACCGTTGATTACCGCTACGCAATTTATATCGCTTTGTCTGAAAACCAAATATAAATAATACCGATCTACACATTAGAATAATATCATCACAATATTTAAAATAATCTAAATACATTTATCACATAATCCTATCAGTCTATAACACACATAAGACCTAACCTCAAGTCAAACTTTTAAAGTCTGAATCGAGTTCGATATAATTCTAACATCCCGACGGTCTAGTCGGATAAATAACGAGTTTAAGTTCAATTAAACTCTGCCTAACCCTTAACAATTATCTCAGATAATTTTAATATCAGTCAAAATAATTTTCGTAAGCTCGTAATAATTTTTAAATAATTATTACTATTTATCGTGAATTTTCAATCATTAAAAACGTATTTATATAATATAAATACCACAATATTCTATTATCATTAATATCTATTTATTATCAAATATTAATGAAATACATGTCATAATATTATAATATATTTATAATATCACAAAGTATTTTTAATAATACCTTAAAATCACCATTATATGATTTTTAAACAAGTAAATTCATTATTCGATAATTGCTATTAATATTAAAATATTAATAATTTCATGACAAAATATCAAAAGTCATATTTTATAAATTAAAATATTTTTATAACACTTAAATCATTTTTATATGATTTATAAAACATTAATTCTATTTTCCAAAATTTATATAATATATTTATTAAATAATTTAACTATCATTAATATTGATTAATTAATGAAATTTCTCACAAAATATTAAAAGTCACTAAAAATAACTTAAAACCATAATATTATTTCATGATTTTTCATGTATTAAAATCATTTTTAAATAATTTATTTAATATTGTAATTAAATAAATAAAATACCATTTATATTCCAAAATTATTAAATATTTATGAAATATACTCAAAATAATTAAAAACTATTTTTCAGATTTTAAAATAATTTTTCAAAATTTATTATGTATTTTTAATAATTAAGAAATCATTTTTCTTTTCTATTTATCTAATTAATAATTCATTTTCTGAAATTTAATGTCACTAAAGATTCTATAGCGACGAAACTGTCGCTATAGGTGTTCTTGAGCTGTTCATCTACAAACCCGTAAACGCATGTCGACTACAGTGGTGCTTGGTTTGACCATAAATCGTCCGTGATCCTAAGGTTATCTCGGGCCGCTTAAAGCATCAATATTGTAGTATTGATGTAACTCTACAAATATCAACAATTGTTATGGAAATCCAACATCATAACCGAGAGATATAGGTCATCAATTCTCATATCGAGTCGTTCTTCATTTCGGGTTTTCCGTAAATAAAGAACGATTCATAAAATACTACTTTCGATTCGTGTAACTTGGAATCCTATTCGCTACATGTGATATTAAGGTTTGTATTTGTAGTAGAGATGTCGGTGAACAATTATATAACATCATATCGCCTAACAACAACATCAAAAGGAGATTTAGGTAAACCAAAGTGTTGCTCAGGAAATGGTTCTTGAAGATCTGGGTTTCCCAGAAATCTTTATCCGTCAAGTTGGTCAACAGATGTTTGACCACGATTAAATGACATCCTGTTAATGGTATGAGTAATCTAAAAGAATGATTGTATAGCCTACATGTCAGACAACAACCTTAAATCAACAACATGGTATAAAACATAAACACAAGCAAGATCTGTGGCCTGCAAAGACGCTGTCAGACAAGATCTGGGTTTCTGGGTTGCCCAGAAACCCATTCCCATAACCGGTCAGCCAACGCAGCTGATCGCTTCATATCTCTCAATCTACTAATGATCTGGGTGATCCAAGGACACGGATCTGTACTTTGTATATTATACTACAGGGATCAAACAAAAAAATAACCAAAACATATACATACAGCAAGATCAAGGGCTTTAAAAATCTTGTCAGATCACCTGGAAAAAATCTGGGTTACCCAGATTCAAATTTTGTGCTTGGTCAACGGACTTTGACCGATCATATCTTGCAATCCGAGTATGCTCTGAGCTTGATTCAAGTCTTAGATAAAAGCCCTAACATTAAAGAACAGATCTATAACATAACATACACAAAACATCAAACACACACAGATCTAAGGCCTCTGACATATGACTGTCAGGCCATTTTTTTTCCATATTTCCAGATTTTTAAAATCTTCAAAATTGTGCATCTAGATGTTATAGATATATGATCTATCAACCCAGATCACTCAAAGACACCCTAAAACACATATCTAACCAATCATTAACAAAGATTTTCAAGATTAGGGTTTTTTTACACTTTTAAGCTTTGATCCTTGAACTTCTGATCTTTGATATTATTTTGGAAAGTTAAAGGTTGATGTAGTCCTAACTTAACACTCATATTCACCCTCAAATCTCGAATTCTAGAGAGAGGAAGGTTTTGGACAAAATGAAAAATAAAGTAGCCCTTTCTCTCTCTTCAATTATTTTATAAACTTGATGCAAATGAAAATGGTTGGTATTAGGGGCTGATCTTCTGACTTTTAAGGCACATGGGGTATCTTAGCTAGTCTCCAACTACAATTAGGGCAATAATTGAAAGCTACCTTCAATAATGCACCAAGGGCATTTTAGACATTTTGATATTTTTATCTTTAATGCCATATTAGTAAATTGTCTAAACCCTTAGGGTTTAGGGCTTGACCCTTAGGGTTTAGGGTTTAACCCTAATATATTTTAAATTAAATTTCTAGGATTTCAAAATAGAAAATTAATATTTCAAAATTATAATTAGGATTTTCTAATTATATTAACATTTATTAATCATTTTTCAAGCTTGCTAATTAGGATTAATATTTTCTAATTAAAATTACTAATTAACAATTAGGTTTCATAATCATGCATTAGGGTTTATAACCCAGGAATTAGGGTTTCTGAATTATTAGAAAATCTAATTACTCATTAAGGCTATCTTTGATTAGGTTTGTAATTAAAATACATAAACCTTATACATAGCATTTAAATTCCTAAATTTGAATTTTAATATCCGAATTAGGGTTTCAATTTCCCGGAACTGAAATTAGTGTTTCCAGAACCGGTTTCTAGGGTTTCTTATCAGTCGTTAGGGTTTTCTAACTGAACGTTGACATTCTTAATATAATATCAGGGTTTGCCACTGATATAGTTTATCTGGTTAACCCTTGACCCTTAACCATATACTGTACACATATACAACCATATACACAGAACATAATCACGTATATCCTTAATCCTGAATAATTCACCACAAAGATTTTTAAATTCAAAAATTTCTTTTCAGAAATGTCAAATCCATACACTTATTTTCTGTCTAGGTTTATTATTTAACCTTTATTCAATAATTTAAGATTTAAATAATTTTCTAAATTCTTGCGTCGTCACATTCACCCCTTCTTCTAAAAATTTCGTCCCCGAAATTTATCTTACACCATTCATACACAGTATCGTATGCTACCCAGTACATTCCTCAGCAGAGTAAAAATTTTGAGTATTGTTGAGGGTTTTCTAGACTATTCTCTGTCATTTTCGCAAAGGTTATATGGAAATTCATCCGCAAACCGTCATTACTTAAGGACATAGTGGGTAATTAACCCGATATGCCCTGTACTTATTAAGTACTACTGGTCAACTCTGTTTCTCCTCTCTGATGAGTAGGTTTTTAATCTACGATTTATGTTCGTTTAGCTTGATATATTGTTAGTTTTTGGTAATTTCATGTTACTTTTGATAGGTTGTTCGCTTGTTGCAGGAAATCCATGGGCCTATCAAAATATTATAATTGCAAGGAGAATTTGAGCAATTTTAGAGTTTCTGACTACCTAGCGCGGGGCTCGCTGTGCTGCATAGGGAAATAGCACGGGGCGCGCTGGAACGAGATCACCTCCTTGGACGCTAGCGCGGGGCGCGATGTTGGTATGCATTTCAGAATGGCCTTGCGCGCCAAGGCCGATTTGTGTTGGGCGAATTTTGCTGATTGGCGAGAAGTTGGGCTATGTTGGGAACTAATAATTTTTTATGTAATGTGTCAAGATTAGGATTGTGGGATGGTTGTTAGATTATTTTGTGGGAGTCTTTGACTTTTGAGTTGTTGATTTTGAAAAGGTTTCATGTCTCCACTTGATTTCTTATGAGGAGAGTTAGAGTTGGATTAGTATAGAGGTGTGGAGCTGAATTGAGATTACTTTTATGTTAAGTGTGGAAGAAGAGAGAGTATCGAGACACACTGCGATTATCGGATTTTTGAAGAACAAGAGCTTGGAGGAAAGAAAGAAGGAGATTAATTCCACGAAGATTACAAAATCGAAGGTCGAGAAGGGTGGTGTATTACTATTCTCCTTAATTTCCTATATTCTGTAATTGGGATGATGTGTTCTTCTATTATTTCAGTTTTTAATTCATTTGTTATGAACTAATTCGCTTATTAGACTTGTGATGGATCTTTGAGTGAAATGATGATTCTATAACTTTGATTTCCAATTCAATAAAATATTTTCAGTTTATCTATGTTAATTCGAGTGTGAATTTATGAGTTGCTTGATCACCAATTCCTTGTGGATTTGAATGGAATCGAGAGAGGATATTCAAATCTAGACCTAGTTAATATAGCATGTGTCATGAATTTTGTCAATAGCAAATTTTTGATTATTGTTAAGGTAGAGATATGCTTGACATCACATGTAATCAGATAGAGAACTTACACTTAAACATTTTTAATTGCAGTTCACATAGAGATATAGTGAGTTAGTTGATTTAGGTGTTTAACTTGTTTCTATCTTAATTGTGGATTTAAGTTAATATGGTATTAGTGAATCGAGAGGTGGCTAGTATTACATTCGTGTTCTTGATTAATAAACTTGGATATTGAATTGAGTTGGAATAAAAGGGTTGAAAATCAGAGTGAAACTCAGGGTGAAATCATAAGTCTAATTCTCCATTAATTATTTGAAATTCTGGATTTTGATATTAGCGATTGTTTTGTGATAGTTTATGTATTTATTAATTTAGTTTCTATAATTTTAAACCATTGATTTGAATAGTTTAATAGAATTAGGATTAATAGAAAATTGATAATTGTGAAGTTAAAATTATTGCTAATTTGTCTCCGTGGGAACGATACTCTATTCACTACTATATTACTTGTTGACCACGTACACTTGCGTGTTTTGCTCGTATTGATTTTACCCAACAAGTTTTTGGCACCGTTCTCGGGGACAATTTAGCCTAGATTTTAATATTTTTTATGATATTAGTTTAATTAGTCTAGTTTTACTTAAACACTTTTTGTTTTTGTTATTCCCATTTCAAATTTTTGACATTTGTTTATGCAAACACGATCAAAAAATCCAGACTTGCTTCCTTTTGAGGACGACATTGAAAGAAGATTTCAGAGGTTAAATAAGTGGATTGAGGAAACAAAGAACGGATTCGAAAACTCTGATAAGGAAGAAGCAATGGCTGCCGAAGACCAGAAAGCATTGAGGGATTTTGCAACACCTAAGGTGACTGATCTGCAGTCGAGCATCACTAGGCCTGCAATAGTTGCAAATACTTTTGAAATCAAGCCTGGGACCATTCAGATGATGCAGAATTCAGTTCAGTTTGGGGGAATGGCAAATGACGATCCGAACGAGCATTTAATCTGTTTTCTGGAAATGTGCGACACCTTCAAGTACAATGGGGTGTCGGATGAGGCAGTGAGACTTCGCTTGTTCCCGTTCACTTTACGGGACAAGTCAAAGAGTTGGTTATATTCTCTGCCGCCGGGGTCGATAACTACGTGGGAAGACTTGGCTCAGAAGTTTCTTGCCAAATTTTTCCCACTGGCAAAAACTGCTAAAATGAGGAATGACATAACGATGTTTGAGCAGCAAACTGTGGAGTCACTATATGAGGCATGGGAGCGTTACAAGGAATTACTTAGAAAGTGCCCACATTATGGATTGCCCAAGTGGCTGCAATTGAACACCTTTTATAATGGACTAAATGGGAATGTCAGAACAAGTATTGATGCAGCGTCAAGCGGAGCATTTATGGCGAAGAGTTACGAGGAAGCCTACAATTTGATTGAAACCATGGTGGAAAATAACTACCAGTGGCCCACAGCAAGAATTACACAGGCAAAGGCAGCTGGTATGTTTGAAGTAGATGAGGTGACAGCTATACAAGCACAAACTTCTGCACTGTCCAAGAAGTTTGATACTATGAATGAGAAGGTTGATACTATGACAGGGGCTCAAGTTCAGCAGGTTGCGGTAGTATGTGAATTGTGTGCGGGTGATCATCATACAGATCAATGTGCAATTAACCCAGCATCCATCCAGTTTATAGGTAACTACAACAGAATTCCGCAAAATACGTATCAAAACACCTACAACCAGGGGAATAGGAACCACCCAAACCTCTCATGGAGCAATAACCAGCAAACTCAAGCTCCACGACCATCATATCCCCCTGGTTTTCAGAGTCACCAACAACCGGTTCAACATCAGGAAAGGAAATCAGATTTCGAGGAAATGGTGTCGAAGTTCATAACTAGCAATGAGGCAACAATAAAAAATCAAGCAACGACATTGAAAAATCAAGAGATGATAATGAAATCAAAAGAGATGGCTATCAAGAATTTAGAAAATCAGATAGGACAGATGGCGTTAGCGTTGAATAATAGACCGCAAGGAACATTACCTAGCGACACTGAGAGAAATCCAAAGGGTAGTCATGAGCAATGTCAAGCAGTTATGTTGAGAAGTGGAAAACATCTCGGGGGTAATAATGCAAAAAATTCAGCGACACCGGAGGAAAAAGTTGATGACAGTAACGTGGTGGAAGGTAACAAGGACGAGGAAATAAAGTTAAACAATAAGCCAATTGTTTATCCTCCACCACCGTTTCAGCAGAGGGTGCAAAAATAGAAGTCAGATAAGCAGTTCGTAAAGTTTTTAGACGTGTTCAAGAAACTCCAGATTAACATCCCATTCGCAGAGGCCCTAGAGAAAATGCCGAGTTATGCGAAGTTTATGAAAGGAATTCTGTCGAGGAAAAAGAAATGGGAAGATTTTGAAACAGTAGCACTAACAGAGGAGTGTAGTGCGGTGTTACAGAAGAAGCTACCACCAAAACTCAAAGACCCGGGGAGCTTTACTATCCCGTGCACGATCGGGAAAATGTCGTTTAACAAATGTTTATGTGATTTGGGGGCAAGTATAAACCTGATGCCATTGTCAGTATACTCCGAATTGGGTTTGCCTGCGCCAAAGCTTACAAATATTTCATTGCAGTTGGCGGATAGTTCAGTCACATATCCGAGAGGCATTGTAGAGGACATTCTGGTTAAGGTGGATAAGTTTATATTCCCTGCGGACTTTATCATTTTGGATTTTGATGAGGATAAGAACATCCCGATTATCCTAGGGAGACCTTTCTTGGCCACGGGAAGGACACTCATAGATGTGCAAAAAGGAGAACTTACTATGAGAGTCCAAGATCAAGAAATAAAATTTAATGTGTTCAAGGCCATGTAATACCCTATGGATGAGGAAGAATGTTTTCGGATGGATTTAATTGAGCAAATCACCAGTGAAGATATGAGCAAGAGTTTGGTCAACGATCCATTAGAAACAACCTTATTTGGGGATGAGGAAAAAGACGACCCAGAATTTATGGACCTATTACAGATGCTAGACTCATTACCACGAGTTAGCCGATTCAGAAAGCAATCTTCAACCTCTCGCACAATCGAGGAGATAGTCATAGTAAAATTGAAACCATCATTGAGGAGCCACCAACATTGGAACTTAAGCCACTCCCTAAACATCTCAGGTATGCTTACTTGGGCAATTCAAATTCTTTACCTGTAATTATTTCTGCTGCACTTAACGAATTGCAGGAAGAAAAGTTGCTGAGGGTGCTTAGGGATCACAAATCAACAATTAGATGGACGATTACGGATATAAAGGGAATTAGTCCGTCATTTTGCATGCACAAGATTCTGATGGAGGATGATGCAAGACCGTCAGCGGAGCATCAACATCGACTTAACCCAATTATGAAGGAAGTGGTCAAGAAGGAAATTCTGAAATGATTGGATGCCGGTATCATATATCCAATTTCCAACAGTAAATGGGTTAGTCCGGTTCATTGTGTGCCAAAAAATGGGGGAATGACAGTGATAAAGAATGAGGACAATGAGTTAATTCCAATAAGAATAGTGACAGGATGGAGGGTGTGCATCGACTATAGGAGGTTGAATAAGGCAGCCTGAAAAGATCATTTCCCGCACCCATTTATCGATCAGATGTTAGACAGATTAGCGGGACATGAGTTTTACTATTTATTGGATGGATACTCGGGCTATAACCAGATCGCCATCGCTCCTGAGGATCAAGAAAAGACAACATTCACATGCCCTTACGGCACATTTGCATTCAAGAGGATGTCATTCGGGCTATGCAACGCACCAGCAACTTTTCAACGGTGTATGATGGCCATTTTTTCATATATGGTGGAGAAGAATGTTGAAGTCTTCATGGATGACTTCTCGGTCTATGGAGACAACTTTGATACTTGCCTAGGGAATCGGGTCATGGTTTTACAAATGATGTAAGGATACAAACCTCATACTCAATTG
Organism: Panax quinquefolius; assembly: GCA_020205615.1. Classification (NCBI taxonomy): domain Eukaryota; kingdom Viridiplantae; phylum Streptophyta; class Magnoliopsida; order Apiales; family Araliaceae; genus Panax; species Panax quinquefolius. The sequence goes on from CM035164.1 coordinate 92,783,058, forward strand.
GGAAAAATGCCACTTCATGGTTGAAGAAGGCATAATTCTAGGCCATAAGGTGTCTACCAAGGATTGAGGTGGACAAAGCAAAAGTCAAGATACGATCGAGAAACCGCCTCCACCGAGCTCGATTAAGGGTATTAGAAGTTTTCAGGGGCATGCCGGGTTCTACAAGAGGTTCATAAAAGTCTTCTAAGATTTCAAAACCTCTATGCGCCTTTTAGAGAAGGATGCTACTTTCAAACTTTATCATGAATGCACGCGTTAGCGTTTGATCTATTGAAGAAGAAATTAACTACACCTCGTGATAGTCGTCTTCTACTAGAAAATGCCATTCGAGCTTATGTGTGATGCGAGCGACTATGCGGTTGGGGCAGTTTTGGGCCAAAGACGAGACAAGGTGTTTCACGCCATATACTAGGCAAGTAAAACACTCACAGAGACTCAAATGAATTACACTACCATGGAAAAGGAATTTCTTGCAGTAGTGTATGCATTCGACAAATTCCGGGCATACTTGATCGGGACTAAGGTGATATAGTCTACATGGACCATTCGGCGATTCGATACCTAATAGCGAAAAAAGATGCTAAGCCACGCCTTATCCGATGGATTCTCCTACTTCAAGAGTTTGACTTAGAAATTAAAGATAGAAAGGGGACGGAGAATCAAGTTGCCGATCATTTATCAAGACTGGAAAATCCGAAGAAAAAGGATGAAGATAGATGCGCAATCAATGAGTCATTCTCGGATGAGCAACTATTCGGGTTGAATGTAGAATTTCCTTGGTATGCTGACTTCGCGAATTATCTGGTGAGCAACATGCTTCCCCCTGATCTTACAAGACAACAGAAAAAGAAATTTCTCCATGACGTCAAGTGGTACACGTGGGATGAGCCTTATCTATTCAAATAATGCGCCGACGAGATGATTAGAAGGTGTATCCCCTACAGTGAAGTTCACAACATATTGCAGGAATGCCACTCATCGGCTTATGGAGGACATTATGGGAGTGAGCGCACCGCGGAAAAAGTTCTTCAAGCCGAGTTTTATTGGCCGACATTGTTTAAAGACGCCCACCAATTTGTGAAAACATGTGATAGATGCCAAAGGGTGGGAAACATCTCTAAACAGAATGAGATGCCCCTACAAACAATTCTTGAAGTGGAAATCTTTGATGTATGGGGCATCGATTTCATGGGGCCATTCCTTCGCTCTTTGAAAGCAATCAAGATATTCTACTCATGGAGGACTACGTCTCGAAATGGGTTAAAGCTGCAGCACTACCATCTAACGATGCCAAGGTGGTCCTAAAATTCCTACAGAAAAACATTTTCACGAGGTTTGGCAAGCCAAGAATAATAATAGGTGACGAAGGTAGTCACTTCTGCAATAGGTCTTTTACTGCTCTTTTGGCTAAGTATGGCTACAACGTATCACCCTTAAACAAATGGACAGGCTGAGGTATCGAATAGAGAAGTTAAGAAGATATTGGAAAAAGTCGTGAATCCGAGTCTGAAAGATTGGTCACTTCATTGATGACGCCATATGGGCGTCTTGGATCGCTTATAAGACGCCAATAGGTATGTCACCATACCAACATCAGATGGAAAAGGCTCACACCTACCAAATGAGCTACAACACAAGGCCCATCGGGCCATTCAGAAACTAAACTTCGATCAAGCAGCTGTAGGGGAAAAGAGGTTGCTACAACTAAACGAGCTCGATGAATTCCGACTTCTGGCATAGGAGAATGCTAAACTATACAAGGAAAATGTCAAGAAATGGCACGACAAGAAAATTATGCACAGAACTTTTGAACCGAGGCAATCGGTATTATTGTTCAACTCTCGTTTGCGGTTGTTCCCCGATAAGCTTAAGTCAAGATGGTCGGGACCATACACCATCAAAACCGAGTTTCCACATGGCGCAGTCGAACTCTACAGCCGAAATCCATTGGAGACATTCAAGGTCAATGGTCAACGGATAAAGCATTATTGGGGCGGAGATGCAAACTGGGATGCTGACAACATTACCCTAGTCGATGCGTAGTGACACGAGAGTCATCGTCGGGCTTACGACGTTAAAACTAGCGCGACTTGGGAGGCAACCCATGTTCTACACTTTTTCTTTTTGTTTTACCTTTTCTTTTTATAGGTAATTTATTTGCGTCGAATTTTTACGTCCATTCTGATTAATTCGCAGGACAAAGAAGGAAGGCATTTCTGCCATCACAGCTGCGGGTCGCTACCGTCTAATATATAGAAGCGGCCATAGCGGGGCCTACAAAGACTGACATCATCATGCGGCATTAAGATTTTGGTTCGACCGTTCACCACTCAACACAAATACTGGCGCTTATTATCGCCATGCAGGGTGAGCCAAATCTACTATATCTCCTGACCCACTAGCGCGGACTGCACCTCCAAAGACTAATATGAAGCATCATGGCGCTACCGACTCGTCGAGACCTCGACCGACCCACTAGCGCCGACCGCCGATTATCTCCACTTCTATATCACAAATACGTCCGCAGACCGCATTTAAATCCCAGACGCCAAATTGAATGAAAAATCGTGACTTTGCCTCTCCTTCACCAAATCAAACTCTTTCACCTCTCCTTCACCAAATAGAATTCTTCCACTTCTCTCGCACCACTTCAAATTCCAACCCTCATTAACTTCAACAATCATGATAACACCTCATAAATCCTTCTCCACTTCAACTTCTACTCCATTGATATCCACTCACCTTCCATCTCCTATTTTCCAATTCACGTTGGATTTCTTCTCCTATATAAACTCCACCTATAATCACCCAATTCATATCAACTATACACTACAAGCCAATCCTACATCCATTCCATACCTTACACCAAAAATCAATCACTTGGGGAGACATACTCAAACCGGGGAATTCCATTAGTGCAAGGACTCATATCTCGCTTCTTGCCTGATCTTCTTCTCCATTCTGAATAGCAAGTAAGTAGAACAATTTGGGTATTGGGGTTTGTTTTCATAATTTGGCTAGCAAGATTACACTAAGTACCCTATTTTGGGGGAAAACTCAGCTAACTCACCAACTGTTCGATAAAACGTCTGAACCAAACCTTGAACCTATTCATTCAACAAACTACCATGTCTTCCACCAAAAGACAACGCCCATCCTCCTCCACTGCTAGGCTTTAATATGACCACACTAGGTTTGTTAGTGAGAGGACCGCTGACCGATTCAAGTTAACTATTGACAAGAAAATATTGGGTCTCGAACGTGGGTTGAAACCGAATGCTAATTTGGATGGCGACATGGCTTTGCAAATTGTGGAGCGGAATTGGTTTCAGTTGGTTGAACAACCACTTCCAGCGGCAATCAACATAGTGAAAGAGTTTTACGCAAATGCAATGGAGCATGTAAATCAAGTAGTCATGGTTCGGGGAAAACCGGTGGAATTTCACGCCGATGCTATCAACGATTATTTTGGGTTAGAGGCACCAGACGAGGACAGATATGAAGATAACTTGCCCGAGTTAGACGAGTTGATTATTAGACTATGCCAACCGGGTACTCAATGGGTCATTCAAATCGGAACAAGTGAAAAGATAAGTTTCCCACACTCTGCGCTTAGTCGATATGGAAAAGCGTGGTATGCGTTTTTATGTGCCCGATTAATGCCTACACGCCATCAAACCGAGGTCACTAAGGCACGAGCTCAAGCTATCAGATGGGATTGTACATCACCATTTCCATATGGACAACTCAATTGCTTTCTATAATGTCGATGTGGGGGAATGTATTCAAGAGTCCATTGATCGGGTGTTACGCGGGAGCACTACTGGAGGTTTGTTGCATGGATTCTTAATCACTGACTTGTGCCGAAAAGCGGGAGTACAGTGGCAACCTACCGAACCTATCCAACACGCCATGGCAATTATCGATCATGCAACAATTGAGAAGTATAAAGTTTGGAAAGGGGGGAGATCACATCCACGCGGTGAAGGCTATATTATGATCCGACAACCCTCAGCCCTAGTGATAGCGGAACCAACACAGGAGCCAACACCGAGGACTTCTAGGAATCAATTTCTATGGTTGGCTCAACGTCAAGATTTAATGCATCAGTACAATGCAAATGCATTCAACACGCTTGCTGATGCGTTTTCCCGCTGCAATCCATCTGCACCTCCAGTTGTCATACCTATTCCTCCCAATTTGCCTGCATATCTTCCAGAGGACGACGACGAACAGTAACTCATTTACAGGGAAGGCCTTATACTTTTCTTTAAATTATTTTAGCGTAATGAGGTCATTACTTATTTTAAGTTTGGGGGTTCTGTTTCATGCTTTTTAGTCATCTATAATTGTCATGTCTATGTAACAAAAAGAAAAAGAAAAGAAAAGAAAAGTATTATCTTGTGCATATAGTTGCATGAATCCAGTTCTTAGATCGTATATGTGATTATTGGCCAATGATGAAACTGAAATGATGTAGACAAGTATATTACTAATTATAAGAATCTTGATGCAGTTTCTATTATGATGTGGATCTTGTTCTGATTGAAACTATTATAATAAGGATAACACGTTAATAACATTTGTGTTAATGGATTAGTTCAAATTGTTACATAAAGATTTTCTAAAGGATAGTGCTAGTATAAACAGAAAAAAATGACAAAGATAGCATGAACCTAAGTTTGGGGGAAGATTGGGGTATATAAGCTCTATGTTAAAAAAAAGAAAAAAAAAATTGGAAATTAGTTGAGTCTTGTGGTGGGTTGAGAAGAAATACTCCCCATAAACACAAACGTGAGATGGAGCATAAAACGCACTCACCAACCATTTATCTTAAAAAAAATGAAATACAGAAAAAGACAGAAAAATAAGGGTAAAGAGCCCTGGTCAATGAAAAAAAAATAGTGCAAAAGGAAGTGAGCATGAATACCCTTTTCGGAACCTGAATCTTGGTAATTGTTTGAGCTGAGCTAGAACTGGTTTGTTTTTAAAATTTTTGAGTTTATGCTGTATGATTCCTGATAAGAAACTGGTTATGTGACTGAATTTGATTCGATATCAGTTAGCATGGGTGTTGCAAACATACACTATATTAGTGATAACAGGGTAAGATGTACGGATTGATAGTAAGTGTGGATTGATTTTGATATGAAGTGTGACATGTTTACTAGTTTTTCTGAGGCTATTTGAGCAAATCATCTTTACTGTCTTAATTCTGGATTCATAGTTTAGTTGTTAGTACATTGCATTGCATGTTGCTTGAGGACAAACAATGTTCAAGTTTGGGGGAATTTGATGAGTAGGTTTTTAATCTATGATTTATGTTCGATTAGCTTGATATATTGTTAGTTTTTGGTAATTTCATGTTAATTTTTATAGGTTGTTCGCTTGTTGCAGAATAATCCATGGGCCTATCAAAATGTTATAATTGGAAGGAGAATTCGAGTAATTTTAGAGTTTCGACTACTAGTCATGGTAGCGCTTTGTCAGATAGGGAATAGCGCATGCTACCGAACAAGATCACCTCCTGGGATGCTAGCACGGGGCGCGTTGTTGGTATGCATTTCGTAGCGCGGGGCGCGCTGCATCGGGATTTGTGTTGGGCGAATTTTGCTGATTGGCGAGAAGTTGGGCTATGTTGGGAACTAATAATTTTTTATGTAATGTGTCAAGATTAGGATTGTGGGATGGTTGTTAGATTATTTTGTGGGAGTCTTTGACTTTTGAGTTGTTGATTTTGAAAAGGTTTCATGTCTCCACGAAAGTGTAGAAGTAGCAACTTACAACAATTGTAATTGAATTTGAAAATAATAATGTACCAAATGAAATTAAACTCGCACAATGAAGTTTTGAGTTAGAAAACTTGCACAATTATAAGAATAGAGTTAGAAAACTTGTGTTGCTCGTAGACTAAACCGAATCAATTTCAATCACAATATCCTATATACATATGTCATCGTGACATAGTTAGTCATTATCACATAACTAATACATTCATCACATAGGTTTGATTATTTAATCACATAATCAACTTATAACACAAGTTAATCCTTAATAACATAATTATTCATAGTATAGAAATACTAAAATCTATATTTTACAAATCTCTACTATCATCACAAAAATGTTTTCTTAAAATTTCGTGTACAAAAAGTACACTGTCAAACCATTCTGCTTAACTTCACTGCTGCGGCTACGCTACATCATGGTTCGTACATACGCCATGGCATATAATGGCACTCATGGCCAGGTGATTATACTTCTGGGTTATGCTGCTGGCAGGATGGCATCATGGCGCCACGAGCGTCTTCATTGGCAGCCGCCACGGCATGCTAAACTCAGCAATCGATGGCTTTTCAACAATAATACCGAAAAAAGCCAAATTGGCCTAAAAGCTCAAATCTAATAGATTGATTATCATGTAATTTACATATAGACTTCATATAAACATATTGTGAAGACTTCTAACATGTTTCTACTCATAAATAACATAAACATCAAATATATAACACCCAATTTCAATGTTTTTGGCAAAAACTACATTTTTGATATTTTCAATGGAAATCAACATTGTAATTTTGTTTTTCAATCAAAACAGTAAATTCAAAACATCATGATTATGATTTTACATACTCTATCAATTCCAATAATCAATTTATCAATTTAACAACTAATTAAACCTTAAATTTCTATTTTAAATTAAGCCATATTCATATATATTTTTCATATGAACACTCTGTAATATATTTTCTTCATAAAACACATACATACATGAATTAATTTCTCTATAATCATATATAAACTCATGAAATAACCTTATAATCAATAATCATACAAAACTGTATACATAACAACAATTTTATCCTTTATAAAAATTTTCACAGAGAACTTTTTGGGAAGAGGAAAACTAAACTTTTTAAAGAAAAAGGTTAAGCTCCTACCTTTAATTAAGAAGATGATGGCTACTATTGATTATCAAACTTCTTTTCTCCAATTCCTTTCTCAAACCTGTTAGGATTTCTCTCAAATTCTCTCTAGTTTTCTTCTTCTTCTTCTTCTTCTCTTTTTCTTCAACTGAGTTCTTTCTTTTCTCTAACATACGTACTATAAAATATAACGTATATAGTAATAATTTATATTAATTATATAATATAACTTTAGATATCAGTTATGTAAGTTTTGGAATTCAAAAGCCATAAGGCTTGTTTGGCTAATCTAAATAAAATAACCCATTAATCCTTACACCTTGTTTGGTAAACTGAATTAAAACAAATGGATTAATCCTTATACCTTGTTTGATAAAACACTATTAGATTAAAGACTTATTATGCAATAAGACATGTTTGACAAAACTAAATTAAACTCCCTTAATTTATTTTAATAACTCCTTTATAGCAAGGTTATTTGTCACACTTCTATTTACTTAAATAATCAATTTAATCAATTCAAATATTAATCTATTAAATTACTTTAACACATAAATCATTATCACAAAACTATAATTTCTTTATAATTATAATTTTATTCGACCAACTAATATTTTAAACTACCATTTTCCATCTAAAATATTATAATTTATTTAAATCACTATAAGCTCTCTATCTTACTTATTAAATTAAATTGGTATATAATCTCATAACAATTAATTTTCTTAGCTCCTTAATTATTTATTCAACAAATAATTAACTACACCACGTCAACTCAAATTGTCATTAAATACGATATAATTCAATAAATATTTAATATTGCAAATAAATATTTAATATTTAATTATTTATTCAACAAATAATTAACTAAATCACATCAACTCAAATTGAACAATTATTTATTCAACAATAAAAATAATTCATTAAATACTTATATAAATCAATAAATATTTAATATTACACTTTAAAATTCGGAAAGTTACAATTAGAGCATCTTTTCTAAGTTTCTTTGATACGACCGGTTCCTTCATAGGTTAGAATCAATTTTTCCCAAATTTCTTTTGCATTCTTGCAGTTGCTAACTCTTTTGTATTCTTTTTCAATCAAAGCACTGGTCAACACTTGTTCTGTGACGACCCAAGAATTTAGAAAATTATTTAAATCTTAAATTATTGAATAAAGGTTAAATAATAAACCTTAAACAAAAATAAAGTGTATGGATTTGACATTTCTGAAAAGAAATTTTTGGATTTAAAAATTTTTGTGGTGAATTATTCAGGATTAAGGATATATGTGATTATGTTATGTGTATATAGTTGTATATGTGTACAGTATGTGGTTAAGGGTCAAGGGTTGACCAGATAAACTATATTAGTGGCAAACCCTAATATTATATTAAGAACGTCAACGTTCAGTTAGAAAACCCTAACGACTGATAAGAAACCCTAGAAACCGGTTCTGGAAACACTAATTTCAGTTCCAGGAAATTGAAACCCTAATTCGAATATTAAAATTATAATTTAGGAATTTAAATGCTATGTATAAGGTTTATGTATTTTAATTACACAACTAATCAAAGATAGCCTTAATGAGTAATTAGATTTTCTAATAATTCAGAAACCCTAATTCCTGGGTTATAAACCCTAATGCATGATTATGAAACCTAATTGTTAATTAGTAATTTTAATTAGAAAATATTAATCCTAATTAGCAAGCTTGAAAAATGATTAGTAAATGTTAATATAATTAGAAAATCCTAATTATAATTTTGAAATATTAATTTTCTATTTTGAAATCCTAGATATTTAATTTCAAATATGTTAGGGTTAAACCCTAAACCCTAAGGGTTTAGACAATTTACTAATATGCCATTAAAGACAAAAATATCAAAATGTCTAAAATGCCCTTGGTGCATTATTGAAGGTAGCTTTCAATTATTGCCCTAATTGTAGTTGGAGATTAGCTAAGATACCCCCATGTGCCTTAAAAGTCAGAAGATCAACCCCTAATACCAACCATTTTCATTTGCATCAAGTTTATAAAATAATTGAAAAGAGAGAAAGGGCTACTTTATTTTTCATTTTTAAAGCCCTTGTTCTTGCTGTATGTATATGTTTTGGTTATTTTTTTGTTTGATCTCCAGTATAATATCTGAAATGCATGATCCGTGTCCTTAGATCACCCGCATCATTAGTAGATTGAGAGATATGAGCGATCAAACCGTTGGCCGATCGGTTACGGGAATGGGTTTCAAGGCAACCCGAAAACCAGATCTTCTCTCGACAAGTCTTTGCAGCAGCCACGATCTTGCTTGTGTTTATGTTTTATACCATGTTGTTGATTTAAGGTTGTTGTCTGTACATGTAGGCTATACAATCATTCTTTTAGATTACTCATACCATTAACAGGATGTCATTTAATCGTGGTCAAACATCTGTTGACCAACTTGACGGATGAAGATTTCTGGGAAACCCAGATCTTCAAGAACCGTTTCCTGAGCAACACTTTGACCGGCCTAAATCTCCCTTTTGATGTTGTTGTTAGACTGATATGATGTTATATAATTGTTCACTGACATCTCTACTACAAATACGAACCTTAATATCACACAGAACAGAATAGGATTCCAAGTTACACGAATCGAAAGTAGTACCCATGAACTGTTCTTTATTTCTGGAAAACCCAAAAATAAAGAACAGCTCTGACATGAGAATTGACAGCCTATATCTCTCAGTTATGATGTTGGATTTCCATAACAATTGTTGATATTTGTAGAGTTACATCAATACTACAATATTAATGCTTTAAACGGCCCAGAAAACCTTAGGATCATGGGACAATTTATGGTCAAACCAAGCACCCTGTAGTCTGACATGCGTTTCTGGGTTTGTAGATGAACAGCTCAAGAACACCTATAGCGACAGTTTCGTCTCTATAGGGCCCTTTAGTGACATTAAATTTCAGAAAATGAATTATTAATTAGATAAATAGAAAAAAAATGATTTCTTAATTATTAAAAATACATAATAAATTTTGAAAAATTATTTTAAAATCTGAAAAATAGTTTTTAATTATTTTGAGTATATTTCATAAATATTTAATAATTTTGGAATATAAATGGTATTTTATTTATTTAATTACAATATTAAATAAATTATTTAAAATGATTTTAATACATGAAAAATCATGAAAAATAATATTATGGTAAAATAAAAATTTTAAGTTATTTTTAGTGACTTTTAATATTTTGTGAGAAATTTCATTAATTAATCAATATTAATGATAGTTAAATTATTTAATAAATATATTAAATAAATTATGGAAAAATAGAATTAATGTTTTATAAATCCTATAAAATGATTCAAGTGTTATAAAATGTTTGAAGTTATAAAATATGACTTTTGATATTTTGTCATGAAAATATTAATATTTTAATATTAATAGCAATTATCGAATAATGAATTTACTTGTTTAAAAATCATATAAAGGTGATTTTAAGGTATTAAAATACTTTGTGATATTATAAATATATTATAATATTATGACATGTATTTCATTAATATTTGATAATAAATAGATATTAATGATAATAGAATATTGTGGTATTTATATTATATAAATACGTTTTTAATGATTGAAAATTCACGATAAATAGTAATAATTATTTAAAAATTATTACGAGCTTACGAAAATTATTTTGACTGATATTAAAATTATCTTAGATAATTGTTAAGTGTTAAAGTAGTTTAATTGAACTTAAACTAGTTATTTATCCGACTAGACCGTCGGGATGTTAGAATTATACCAAACTCGATTCAAACTTTAAAAGTTTGACTTAAGGTTAGGTCTTATGTGTGTTATAGACTGATAGGATTATGTGATAAATGTATTTAGGTTATTTTAAATACTGTGATGATATTATTCTAATGTGTAGATCGGTATTATTTATATTAGGTTTTCGCATAAAGCGATATAAATTAAGTGAGCGTAATTGTGACGCCCCAAAAATTATGTATAAATCACCCATCTTGGGTCGCCAGATACACGGTATGTAATTCAAATACAACTTACTAATACAACTGTCAGTGTACAATACTGATTTAAACATAAACCGTGAGTTTGAATACAAATATTGTCTACTAGAGATTATACAAACTCAAAAGGAGTCCTCATTACAATTATTATCACACTATTTCACAGAATAGTGAGGACTACTAATGCTATCCTCTAGACCATCACTCTGTTCCCCGACTCGTCCCAGCTATATTCTCATTTCCTGAAGAGAACAGTGAAAAAAGGGTGAGCTCAACTTGCCCAATAAGAAATATTATGACTAAGATAATGCAGAATAAATTATCATTAGTCTCCAACAATGTTAAACTGATAAAATATAATAGACATCAAGTTTAATCAGTAGCTTTAACAAGCAATCCATTAAAAGAGTCAAGTAGAAAATAAAATCTACTATCTTTTATGATTTAAAAGGTTTTCATCACTTTTATCGCTGGGACTCAGCTTAATAAATAATCCACATCATCGAATCACCCCTGTACTACGGCCAAGGATATTCTTTAGTATCACAACCATAATTATCCATGCACTACGGGCCAAGAATATTTGTGTATTCATTAATGGTCATGATCATGCCAACAACTGTCCATCAATGCACTATGGGCCAATTAGAACTTTTACCACATCATTTGTTACATTACGATCATAATTACACCGAATAATCCCTGGTCATAATCATACCAAGTCCATCTATGCACTACAGGCCACAGATGACTTTCAACAAAATATTAACATGAGGATGATGACAATGATATAAGAATTCAATAAAATAAGTTCAAGAATTATTTTATCCAGAAATTATTAATGTCCAAATTGTCTACATGATACTGCTTTGTAGAGTAAAATTTAAGAATGCTCAGAAGAATATTTCAATGAAAAGATACTGGATGAAGCGCAAATATCAAGAATATTCCACTAATTTCATGGAGTATAGAAGTCAAAACTTTAACCAACTGAGTATAATAAGGAATGGAATAACAAAAGAAATCACCAGGCATACGATAGACCGCATGTGCATAAGTTATTTCAATGTAATAATAATTAACGGAACCGAGTCCCACAGAAAAGCGCATGCATGTGATATTCCAATGTAATAATAATAAAGACGGAATCAGTCCGGCGTAAAACGAACAAAACAGGATATTCCTACGTAAATAATAAAGATTTTAATCAGTCCCAAGATAAAACGCATGCATGTGATATTCCAATGTAATAGTAAAGACGGAATAATAGAAGAATGTCACCAAGTATAGGGTGAAGATCGTATACGAGTTTTTCCAATGTAATAATAAGAAATGGAATAACAACAGATCTCTTCATGAATAAGAAAGAATAACACCCCTTACCGTAAAAGAAACTGAATATAAGAGTAGGGAAGTAGCAGATTACTTTTCTATAGTTTCTCTATAATTTCTCTCTCTAATGCTTCAGTGAATTCGTAAGAAATTATGAAGGAATGAGCTTCTATTTATAGAAGAATTGAAGGGGTACTGTTTAAGAAGAAAATCACGGATGAAATAATTATCGTAGTCACAGACAGAAAAAAAAAATTCTTCAGACGTCTGATTTTTCAAAGTATTAATATAATAATCAATTAAATATAATATATATATATATATATATATATATATATATATTACATGTTCGTTAAAGGAAAAAAACACTGGTGCACCTTTCATTGTTACCCCTTACGCCAACTTTGTCAAACTTATATATATATATATATATATATATATATATATATATATATACTAATAAATAATAATACACCTTCCGCACTACTACCATTATCCCCCCACCATTTCCCACTGGATACCTTATTCATATATATATATATATATATATATATATATATATATATATATATAAAAACACACTTGCACCCACCCACATGGCACAAAAATATATATATATATATATATATATATATATACTTTATAACTTTCTACCGATTATTTTGAAAAATGGATAAATGGGGGTCCATAAAATAAGCAAAACTTTATAAAAATCACCTTAACAATTTTAACAACATTTATCATCATTATTATAATTCACAATATTAATCGACCAGGTCGTTCCCAAGAAAGATGGGCTTTCCAATAAGGATTTCTCCCTATTGGCGCACAATTAGGTGACTAAACCTCTCCTTGACAGAACTTCTAGACATCGTTAATATTGCAAATAATAATATTAATAACTTTGTCATCTCAATTATTGATTTAATAATATATAAAATATTGACAATAATTGAATCAAATAACTTGAGATATTATACAGCATTTACTGTAGCAATAATTGAACAAAATTGAGTGACTTCTCACGTAAGCATCAATAATCAAAATCGTGTGCTACTGTGCAACTACGCGTATTACTGTATTTTTAACACCGGGTGTTTCAACAGTTAACGGTAAAACTTCTACCGTTATTTTCATAAAAATATTTTTGTCATTTTCTCAATCCGACAATAATTCTGTTGTGGGGTCCACCAATGATTGTGCCGTTGTACGAATATTCCCTGCTAAAACGAATATTCCCCGACCAATCGAATATAATATAACAACTTGCATGCTATGCAAAATTTATAAATATTACCCACAACTATAACATTATATCAATTTCACTCCATAATATTCAAAAATAATATTTATAGAAAATTCATCTTTATTCAAAAAGTTGGGGTTTTACAATCTCCCCTTCTTATGAAATTTCACCCTCGAAATTAGGGTACGTACCTTGTATGTCGAAGAGTTAAGGATACCTTGATTTCATTTCAGATTCTAACTCCCAAGTCATTTCCTCAACATCGTGGTTTCTCCACAAAACTTTGACTTGAGGTATAACCTTGGTGCGTAGAATATGTTCCTTATTCTCCAAGATTTGAACAAGAACCTCTTCATACGTCAAATCTTCGGCTATTTCGTCCGGTTCCAACTCAATAATGTGGTTCGGGTCTTCCAAATATTTACGTAACATGGATATGTGAAAACGTTATGAACACGAGACATACTAAGCAGTAAGCGCGAGTCTATAGGCCACGCTCCTACTCGATCAAGGATTAAAATGGGTAGATGAATCGAGGATTGAGCTTTCCTCTCTTTCCAAATCTCGTAACTCCTTTCCATGGAGCAACACGTATAAACACATGATCTCCTATATCGAATTCCACGTCCTTTCGATGAAGATCAACATAACTCTTTTGTCGATCTTGTGAGGTTTTTATACGTTGCCGGATCATTTGAATCTTTTCCGTAGTCATATGTACCAACTTCGGTCCCAACAACGTTGCTTCTCCCACCTCATCCCAGCATACTGGAGAACGACACTTTCTTCCATACAACGCCTCAAATGGAGCCATGCCAATACTTGCTTGATAACTGTTTGTTGTAGAAAACTCCACCAATGGTAAGAACTTATCCCAACTTCCCTTGAAGTCAAGGACATAGAGTCTTAATAAATCTTCAAGAGTTTGAATAGTCCTCTCCGATCGCCCATCTGTCGAGGATGATATGCCGAAGCTAAATCGTAGAATCTGCGCCATAGCTTTTTGCAAACTAACCCAAAATCTTGAAGTGAATCTTGGGTCTCGATCAAAAACTATGGATACTGGCATACCATGCAATCTTACAACCTCGTTTATGTACATACGAGCAAGACGTTCAAGTCAATAAGTTTCAGATGTCGGTAAGAAATGAGCGACTTGGTCAATCTATCAACAATAACCCAAATCGCATCTATGCCTTGAGAAACTTTGGGAAGACCCAGAATCGAAATCTATGGTAATGTGCTCCCACTTCCATTCTCGGAATTTCAAGTGGTTGCAATGGACCTTTTGGTACTTGATGCTCCGCCGACTTATTAACACGTTAGACACCTTGAGATAAACAAATATTATCTCTCTCTTATATTGCTCCACCAAAATGTGTATGATTTAATATCATGATACATTTTGGTACTCCCACGATGGATTGCAAATCGGTGTGTTATGCACCTCCATCATGATTTTATACTTTAAATCGTGGTCGTTAGGAACACAAAGTCCGGAGTTGACTCAAGTATTCCTTCTTCATCGATTCTTGCTTCCGCAGATAACACCTTCTTGAACTTTCTTCCTCATACGCATCGCCTCAGTGTCCTCAGAGCTTGAGCGAGCTTTTAACTTTATCAATTAAAGCTCGGCTTCTACTCAGATATTCGCCATCATCACAAGGGTCCCCGAGTCTTTAACTCTATCTCCATCCTTTGCAAGTCACACAAAAATGGGCCTTTGCGTTGACAATATCGCATTCGTGATTTGCATATGATCTTCTACTCAATGCGTCGCCTACCATGTTCTTTTCGGGATGGTATTGGATGGTATGATCATAATCTTTCAACAGTTCAAGCCAACGTCGTTGTCGCATGTTGAGTTCCTTTTGAGTGAAAAAATATTTAAGGCTTTTATGATCCGTAAAGATCTCCACTTTCTCCCCATACAAGTAATGCCTCCAAATCTTTAGTGCGAAGACAACAGTTGCCAACTCTAGATCATGAGTAGGATAATTCCGCTCATATTCTTTGAGTTATCGTGAGGCATAGGCTATGACTTTCCCACGTTGCATGAGAGCACATCCTAACCCTTTGCCCGAAGCATCACTGTAGATGACAAATCCCTCCGAACCAGATGGTATTATCAGAACAGGTGCTGAAATGAGTCTCCTCTTAAGTTCTTGAAAACTCTTCTCACATTCCTCGCTCCAACCAAACTTTGTATCTTTCCGAGTCAGCTGAGTTAGTGGAGTAGCAATTCGATAAAACCCTTCTACGAATCTCCGATAATAACCAGCTAAGCCGAGAAAGCTACATACTTCGGTCACTGATTTAGGTTGCTCCCAGCTTTGAATAGCTTCAATCTTTGCTGGGTCAACAGATATTCCATGACTTGATACCACGTGCCCAAGGAATGCTACTTCCTCAAGCTAGAACTCGCATTTCTTTAACTTGGCATAAAGCTTATATTCACGAAGCTTTTGGAGTATCAGCCTCAAGTGTTGCTCATGATCTTCACGGCTTTTAGAATAAATAAGGATGTCATCAATAAAGACGACCACAAAGTGATCCAAATATTTCTTGAATACTCGGTTCATCATATCCATGAAGGCAGTAGGAGCATTAGTCAATCCAAAGGACATGACTAGGAATTCATAATGCCCGTACCGAGTTCTGAAAGCCGTCTTTGGAATGTAATCGGTTCTAATCTTCAATTGGTGATATCCGGAACGAAGATCAATCTTTAAAAAGAATTTGGCTCCTTGCAACAGGTCAAACAGGTCATCAATACGTGGTAATGGGTGCCTATTTTTGATGGTGACATGATTCAACTCCCGATAATCAATACAAAGTCGCATACTCCCATCTTTCTTCTTCACGAATAGAATAGGAGCACCCCAAGGAGAAGTACTAGGACGAATAAATCCAATGTCTAACAATTCCTGCAGTTGAGTCTTTAACTCCTGAAGTTCAGTAGGAGCCATTCGATATGGGGCTTTAGAAATGGGTTTGGTACCGGGTTCAAGGTCGATACAAAATTCAATTTCACGCTCTGGGGGTAGGCCAGGAAGTTCTTCAGGGAATACGTCAGGAAATTCATTAACAATAGAAATATTATTCAAAATTGACGTATTTTTGTTTAGATTTGTGACATGAGCTAAGAAAGCTTGACATCCGTTTTTCAATAAATGAATAGCTTTATGGCTTGAGATGACAGTGATTGATTTTAATGGTTTGGTTGCTTGAATTCTCATAATAGGTCGATTAGGAATATGAAAGCTAACAACCTTACGAAAACAATCAATTTTTGCATGATGAGTAGTTAACCAATCAATCCCTAGAATTACATCAAATGCAAGTATTTTGAATGCAATAAGATCGACAGGTAATGTGTGGGTACCAACTTGAACCAAACAAGACTTATAAACCGTGGATGTAATGAAGGTTTCTCCCAACGGAGTTTCCACAGATAAGTCAAAGTCTAATTTCTCCGGAGTTAAATTTAATCGTTGAGCACAAGTAGGAGAAATAAAAGAATGAGTAGAACCGGTATCAAATAAGGTATAGACTTCGCTAGAGTTTATGATAAGCTTACCCGTGATGACCTCGTTCGGGTTCCTTGCTTTCTGGGAGGTCACAACAAATGCTCTCCCTTGCACCACCGGCTTTGACTTTTTTGGGACGGCCTTTGGTGCCTCTATCCTAGCTGAACTTGTCTTTGGTGAACGACAAAATCGGGCTAGGTGACCTTCTCTTCCACAATTATAACAGGCTTTGGGTGGCATCGCGCAATTTGGACTGATGTGTCCCTCCCCTCCGCATTTGAAGCATATGATAGGTGGTCGTTCTCCTTCCTTGACAACGGTGTTGGTCTTTGGCGACGCTTTCCGCTATTGTTGAATCCCCTTTTCTTGAAATGTCCATTTTTACTGTCTTGGCCATGATTACCACCGAAGTGGTTACCATTTCTGGCATGTTGATTCCCTCCACGTTTGTTGTCACCGTTTCGATGACTGATACCACTGGTATTTTCATGTTGCCGGCTGTTTTCTCTTGGTTACGTTGACTCGTTATCGCGCTCCAATAACTGAGCCCTATTTACAACATCTGAGTACAAACACAATTTATGAGAAATAAGATATTGACGTATCTCCTGCTTTTCAACCTCTTAAAACATTCGCGTCATTCGCCTCCTCATTATCGACCAAATGGGATGCAAATCGGGATAACTCCGCAAATTTAGCCTCGTATTGTGACACGGTCATATTGTTTTGTTCCAATTTGATAAACTCCACTTCTTTCATGTGAGGAATACTCTCGGGAAAGTATTTGTCGTTGAATAGCTCATGGAACTTCTCCCAAGACATCTTGAGTGCATCAGGTTGGGTACGTTTTACAGATTCCCACCAGTAATCTGCCTCTTCACGCAACATGAAGGTGGCGAAGGGAACCTTTTGCTCCTCGGAGCATCCCAAGACATCAAATATCTTGGTGATATGCTTTATCCATGCTTTCGCCTTAAGTGGTTTAGGCTCTCCAATAAACTCAGGTGGTCCCAGCTGCTTGAACTGTTTAGCGGTGACCGTCCGAGAGTTTTCAGTGTTTCCACGTACATTTTCGACAGGAGCCGCTCTCGCCTGATGTTGCATGAATTGCATAAAGCCTCTGAACAGTCCATCATTCATCATTTGGTCAGTGTTGTTGTTTGTATGAGGATTGTCGCCTTCCTGATGCACATTCTCCTAATTATTGATATGTGGAGACTCAACGGTCTCTTGTCCTCCATTGCTATTCTCAACATTCTCGGATGTCATTTTCAGATACTGTCACAAAACAAAGGTTCATTAACATATAACATATTATCCATATACTCTGACCGACCAATTAAATACCAAATAAACTTAGGTAGGTCATACTAGCGAAGGAATTCCCCGTCTCTCCCCTTCTAGTTCTAGTCTCACATCATAGCCAGGGATCATATCCCTAAGCTTTGATACCAACTGTGACGCCCCCAAAATTAGGTATACATCACCCATCTTGGGTCGCCAAATACATGGTACAAAATTCAAATACAACTGTCGTGTACAATACGACGAAACATAAACTGTGAGTTTGAATACAAATATTGTCTACTAGAGATTATACAAACTCAAAAGGAGTCCTCATTACAATTATTATCACACTATTTCACAGAATAGTGAGGACTACTAATGCTATCCTCTAGACCATCACTGCGTTCCCTGACTCGTCCCCAATTTATATTCTCATTTCACGAAGAGAACAAAGAAAGAAAGGGTGAGCTCAACTAGCCCAAGAAGAAATATTATGACTAAGATAATGCGAATAAATTATCATTAGTCTCCAACAATGTTAAACCGATAAAATATAATTGACATCAAGTTTAATCAGTAGTGAACAAGCAATCCATTAAAAGAGTCAAGTAGAAAATAAAATCTACTATCTTTTATGATTTAAAAGGTTTTTCATCACTTTTATCATTGGGACTCAACTTAATAAATAATCCACATCATCAATCACCCCGCACTATGGCCAAGGATATTCTTTAGTATCACGACCACAATTATCCATGCACTACGGGCAAGAATATTTGTGTATTCATTAATGGTCATGATCATGCCAACAACTCATCCATCAATGCACTACGGGCCAATGAGAACTTTTACCACATCATTTGTAACATTACGGTCATGATTACAATCGAATAATCCTCGGTCATAATCATACCAAGTCCATCTATGCACTACAAAATACGTATGACTTTCAACAAAATATAAACATTAGGATGATGCCAATGATATAAGAATTCAATAAAACAAGTTCAAGAATTATTTTATCCAGAAGTTATTAACGTCCAAATTGTCAACATGATACTGCTTTGTAGAGTAAAATTCAAGAATGCTCAGAAGAATATTTTCATGAAAAGATACTTTGGATAAAGCGCAAAATATCAAGAATATTCCACTAATTTCATGGAGTATAGAAGTCAAAACTTTAACCAACCGAGTATAATAAGGAATGGAATAACAAAAGAAATCACCGTATGCGATAGATCATACAGCGAGTTATTCCAATGTAATAATAATTAATCGGAACCAGATCCCGTGTAAAACGCATGCATGTGATATATTCCAATGTAATAATAAAGACGGAATCAGTCCAAATAGAAACACACGCAGACGATATTCCAAATGTAATAATAAAGATTTAATCAGTGTCCGCATAAAACGCATGCATGTGATATTCCAAATGTAATAGTAAAGACGAAATAATAGAAGAATGTCACCAAGTATAGGGTAGACTGCGTATACAGGTTATTCCAACAGAATAATAAGAAATGGAATAACAACAGTTCTCTTCATGAATAAGAAAGAATAACACCCCTTACCGTAAAAAAAAAACTGAATATAAGAGTAGGGAAGTAGCAGAATACTTTTCTATAGTTTCTCTATAATTTCTCTCTCTAAAGCTTCAGTGAATTCGTAAGAAATTATGAAGGAATGAGCTTCTATTTATAGAAGAATTGAAGGGGTACTGTTTAAGAAGAAAATCACGGATGAAATAATTCTCGTAGTCATAGACAGAAAAAAAAATCTTCAGACATCTGATTTTTCAAAGTATTAATATAATAATCAATAAAATATAATATATATATATATATATATATAAATTAGCACATGCTCGTTGAAAAAAAAACACTGGGTGCACTCATTGCTACCCCTTCTACCAACTTTGTCAAACTTATATATATATATATATATATATATATATATATATATATATATACTAATAAATAATAATACACCTTCCGCACTACCATTATCCCCCATCATTTCCCACTTGATTCCTTATTCATATATATATATATATATATATATATATATATATATATATATATATAAAAACACATTTGCACCCACCCAAATGGCACACACATATATATATATATATATACTTTATAACTTCCTATCGATTATTTTGAAAATGGATAAATGGAGGTCCATAAAATAAGCAAAACTTCATAAAATCACCTTAACAATTTTAACAACATTTATCATCATTATTATAATTCACAATATTAATCGACTGTGTCGCTCCTCAGAAAGAGGGCTTTCCAATAAGGATTTCTCCTATCATGCGCCTTGATTAGGTGACCAAACCTCTCCTTGATGTAACTTCTAGACCTCGTTAGTATTGCAAATAATAATATTAATAACTTTGACAACTCAATTATTGATTTAATAATATATAAAATATTGACAATAATTTAATCAAATAACCTGAAATACTATGCAGCATTTACTGTAGCAATAATTGAACAAAATTGAGTGACTTCTCACGTAAGCATCAATAATCAAAACGCGTACTATCTTTGTAACTACGCCATTCATCGTATTTTTAACACCGGGTGTTTCAACAGTTAACGGTAAAACTTATGTCGTTATTTTCATAAAAATATTTTTGTCGTTTTCTCAATCCGACAATAATTCTGTTGTGGGGTCCACCAATGATTGCGTCGTTGTACGAATATTCCCCGACCAATCGAATATAATATAACAACTTGCATACTATGCAAAATTTATAAATATTACCCACAACTATAACATTATATCAATTTCACTCCATAATATTCAAAAATAATATTTATAGAAAATTCATCTTTATTCAAAAAGTTGGGGCTTTACAGTAATCAATAGTTCAGGCAAGTTTTTTTTTACTTAACTCTACTAAGAGTTGTTTCATTCAGATATGGTTATGGATAATCATTGTTGATTGCCATTGTAGAATTGTTCTCTGTACATATTGCATGTATAAGTCAGGTATGAAAGGCTGATCACCTTCATTACCATTCGGTTCAGATATATTTGTTCATGTTCAATACTTGTTCAGTCAAAAGTTTGTTCCTGCTAGTTCACAATTGTATTGTTGAATTATAGTTAGCTTATTATTCAGATTCTGTCAATCATGATGTATCATTATATTATTGAACTTAAACTTACTGGGCAATCTTATGCTCACCCTTGCTATATCATGATTTAACATTGCAGATTTAGAAGTATACGTCGGATACAAGAAAGGATAAAGCCAAGTTCAACTTGGGATTTTATGTGCATTTTAATTGTAATAGTATAGTAAGATAATAATGTTGTATGTTAAATAGGATAATGAATTATGTTTATTTGAAGGTTACTCGACCTTGGGGATATTGTGTAAAGTTTATTGTATAAACAATTTATGTTTATATCTTCCGCAAATAGTAATAGTTATAGAATTAGCATACCAAGATCCGAGGTGATTTAGGACTCAGATTTTGGGATGCTACAGTTGGTCTCAAAGCTGTTGGTTATGAACCTTAGGTAGGAATACCTGAGACTAATAACCGCAGTGATTAGGATAAGTACTAACTCAAATAGAGTTAGTGTGTCGGTAAGATTCAAAGACGAATCTCGGCGGGGTATAATTTACAGAGTTCCCTAACTCTGATAATAAAGTTGAATAGTAGTGATGAATAGATAGAGTCTAAAAGACTAAGAGTAAAGTTATAGAAGATCGAAAAGCAAAACGATCATATAATAGAAATGAATCGTAATATATACGATGAGATCACCCCGTGATCTGATATGGATTGAGAGAATGATTGACAAGCTTATAGCAAGATTGATGTGTGTCTATGAATTGGTACAGAATTAGGAAAGGATTATGAATACGAGTTGAATGAAATTCGTATTGAGAAGGGAGTTAAGATTAGGTGGGGATTTCAATTGAAGACTCATGTCAGTAGCTGAGTTGTATGATTCTTCGTATGGGAGTTCAATTGTACTTGGTGTGAAAACCACTTATTTTCTGGCACTAATAATCATTAAAATGTCTGTGTCGCGCTATTTGCTATATGTATGTTGAGAAGGTGATTCTTTTCTCATGTATATAACAGATAGATAGGTTATAGGTAGAGAATATTAGGTTAAGTACGAGTTCTTAAAACTCATACTTATGGTACGATCGTGACTCATAATTATATGAAATGTTTAAAACTCATACTTATGGTAAAATTGATACGCGCAAAACACGCAAGTGTACGTGGTCAACAAGTAATATAGTAGTGAATACAGTATCGTTCCCACGGAGACAAATTAGCAAGAATTATAACTTCACAATTATCAATTTCCTATTAATCCTAATTCTATTAAACTATTCAAATCAATGGTTTAAAATTATAGAAACTAAATTAATAAATGCATATACTATCACAAAACAATCGCTAATATCAAAATCCGGAATTTCAAACAATTAATGGAGAATTAGACTTATGATTTCACCCTGAGTTTAACTCTGATTTTCAACCCTTTTATTCCAACTCAATTCAATATCCAAGTTTATTAATCAAGAACACGAATGTAATACTAGCCACCTCTCAATGCACTAATACCATATTAACTTAAATCCACAATTAAGATAGAAACAAGTTAAACACCTAAATCAACCAACTCACTATATCTCTATGTGAACTGCAATTAAAAAAGGTTTAAGTGTAAGTTCTCTATCCAATTACATGTGATGTCAAGCATATCTCTACCTTAACAATAATCAAAAATCTGCTATTGACAAAATTTATGGCACATGCTATATTAACTAGGTCTAGATTTGAATATCCTCTCTCGATTCCATTCAAATCCACAAGGAATTGGTGATCAAGCAACTCATAAATTCACGCTCGAATTAACATAGATAAACTAAAAATTATTTATTGAATTGGAAATCAAAGTTATAGAATCATCATTTCACTCAAAGATCCATCACAAGTCTAATAAGCGAATTAGTTCATAAAAAATGAATTAAAAACTGAAATAATAGAAGAACACATCATCCCAATTACAGAATATAGGAAATTAAGGAGAATAGTAATACACCACCCTTCTCGGCCTTCAATTCTGTAATCTTCATGGAATTAATCTCCTTCTTTCTTTCCTCCAAGCTCTTGTTCTTCAAAAATCCAATAATCGTAGTGTGTCTCGATACTCTTTCTTCTTCTACACTTAACATAAAAGTAATCTCAATTCAGCTCCACACCTTTCTCCTAATCCAACTCTAACTCTCCTCATAAGAAATCAAGTGGAGACATGAAACCTTTTCAAAATCAACAACTAAAAAGTCAAAGACTCCCACAAAATAATCTAACAACCATCCCACAATCCTAATCTTGACACATTACATAAAAAATTATTAGTTCCCAACATAGCCCAACTTCTCGCCAATCAGCAAAATTCACCCAACACAAATCCTGACGCAAATACCACTCAAGCTATTTAAATGCATACCAACAAATACGCCCGTGCATAGCATCCCAGAGAGGTGATCTCGTTCAAAGCACCTAGAGCTATTTCCCTATGCAGCAAAGCGCGCCCCACACTAGGTAGTCAGAAACTCTAAAATTACTCGAATTCTCCTTCCAATTATAACATTTTGATAGGCCGATGGATTATTCTGCAACAAGCGAACAACCTATCAAAAGTAACATGAAATTACTAAAAACTAACAATATATCAAGCTAAACGAACATAAATCGTAGATTAAAAACCTACTCATCAAATTCCCCCAAACTTGAACATTGCTTGACCTCAAGCAACATGCAATGCAATGTACTAACAACTAAACTACGAATCCATAATTAAGACAGTAAAGATGATTTGCTCAAACAGCCTCAAAAAAACTAGTAAACATGTCACACTTCATATCAAAATCAATCCACACTCACTATCAATCTGAACATCTTACCCTGTTATCACTAATACAGTGTATGTGTGCAACACCCATGCTAACTGATATCGAATCAAATTCAGTCACATAACCAGTTTCTATCAGGAATCATACAGCATAAACTCAAAAATTTCAAAAACAAACCAGTTCTAGCTCAGCTCAAAAATTTACCAAGGTTCAGGTTCCGAAAAGGGTATTCATGCTCACTTCCTTTTGCACCATTTTTTTTTTCATTGACCAGGGCTCTTTACCCTTAATTTTTCATCTTTTTCTGTATTTCATTTTTTTTAAGATAAATGGTTGGTGAGTGCGTTTTACGCTCCAGCTCACGTTTGTGTTTATGGGGAGTATTTCTCTCAACCCACCACAAGACTCAACTAATTTCCAATATTTTTTTTTCTTTTTTTTAACATAGAGCTTATATACCCCAATCTTCCCCCAAACTTAGGTTCATGCTATCTTTGTCATTTTTTTCTGTTTATACTAGCACTATCCTTTAGAAAATCTTTATGTAACAATTTGAACTAATCCATCAACACAGATGTTATTAACGTGTTATCCTTATTATAATAGTTTCAATCAGAACAAGATCCACATCATAATAGAAACCGCATCAAGATTCTTATAATTAGTAATATACTTGTCTACATCATTTCAGTTTCATCATTGGCCAATAATCACATATACGATCTAATAACTAGATTCATGCAACTATATGCACAAGATAATACTTTTCTTTTCTTTTCTTTTCTTTTCTTTTTCTTTTTGTTACATAGACATGACAATTATAGATGACTAAAAAGCATGAAACAGAACCCCTAAACTTAAAACAAGTAATGACCTCATTACGCCAAAATATTTTAAAGAAAAGTATGAGGCCTTTCCTGTAAACGAGTTACTGTTCGTCGTCGTCCTCTAGAAGATATGCAGGCAAATTGGGAGGAATGGGCATGACAACTGGAGGTGCAGATGGATTGCAGCGGGAAAACGTATCAGCAAGCGTGTTGAATGCATTTGCATTGTAGTGATGCATTAAATCTTGACGTTGAGCCAACCATAGAAATTGATTCCTAGAAGTCCTCGGTGTTGGCTCCTGTGTTGGTTCCGCTGTCACTGAGGCTGAGGGTTGTCGGATCATAATATAGCCTTCACCGCGTGGATGTGATCTCCCCCCTTCCCAAACTTTATACTTCTCAATTGTTGCATGATCGATAATTGCCATTGGGTGTTGGATAGGTTCGGTAGGTTGTCACTGTACTCCGCTTTTTTAAGACAAGTCAGTGATTAAGAATCCATGCAACAAACCTCCAAAGAAGCTTCTGCGTAACACCAGATCAATGGACTCTTGAATACATTCCCCCACATCGACATTATAGAAAGCAATTGAGTTGTCCATATGGAAATGGTGATGTACAATCCCATACAATAGCCAAGCTCGTGCCTTAGTGACCTCAGTTTGATGGCGCGTAGGCATTAATCGGGCACATAAAAATGCATACCACGCTTTTCCATATCGACTAAGCGCAGAGTGTGGAAACTTATCTTTTCATTTGTTCATTTTGAATGACCCATTGAGTACCTTTGGCATGGTATAGTCTAACAATCAACTCGCCTAACTTCGGGCAAACCATCTTTATATCATCCCCATCGTCTGGTGCCTCTAACCCAAAATACTCGTTGATAAGATCGGTGAAAATTCCACCGGTTTTCCCCAACCATGACTACTTGATTTACATGCTCCATTGCATTTGCGTAAAACTCTTTCACTATGTTGATTTCCGCTGGAAGTGGTTGTTCAACCAACTGAAACCAATTTCGCTCCACAATTTACAAAGCCATGTCGCCATCCAAATTAGCATTCGGTTTCAACCCATGTTCGAGACCCAATGTTTTCTTGTCAATAGTTGACTTGAATCGGTCAGCAACCCTCTCACTAACAAACCTAGTGTGGTCATATTAAGGCCTAGCAGTGGAGGAGGATGGGCGTTGTCTTTTGGTGGAAGACATGGTGGTTTGTTGAATGAATAGGTTCAAGGTTTGGTTCAGGCGTTTTATCGAACAGTTGGTGAGTTAGCTGAGTTTTCCCCCAAAATAAGGTACTTAGTGTAATCTTGCTAGCCAAATTATGAAAACAAACCCCAATACCCAAATTGTTCTACTTACTTGCTATTCAGAATGGAGAAGAAGATCAGGCAAGAAGCGAGATATGAGTCCTTGCAATAATGGAATCCCCTGGTTTGAGTATGTCTCCCCAAGTGATTGATTTTTGGTGTAAGGTATGGAATGGATGTAGGATTGGCTTGTAGTGTATAATTGATATGAATTGGGTGATTATAGGTGGAGTTTATATAGGAGAAGAAATCCAACGTGAATTGGAAAATGGGAGATGGAAGGTGAGTGGGTATCAATGGACTAGAAGTTGAAGTGGAGAAGGATTTATGAGGTGTTATCATGATTGTTGAAGTTAATGAGGGTTAGAATTTTAAGTGGTGCGAGAGAAGTGGAAGAATTCTTTTTGGTGAAGGAGAGGTGAAAGAGTTTAATTTGGTGAAGGAGAGGCAAGGTCACGGTTTTTCATTCAATTTGGCGTCTGGGATTTAAATGCAGCACGGCCCGCACTGTGATATAGGTGGAGATAGCGCGGTCAGCGCTAGTGGGTCAGGAGGTCTCGACGAGTCAGCGCGCCCAGTGCTTCATATTAGTCTTTGGAGGTGCGGTCCGCGCTAGTTGGTCAAGAGATATAGTAGATTTGGCTCGCTTCCGATAATAATAATAACCAGTCATTGTGTTTGATGGTGAACCGTGAAAGGCGCCCAACGCCGCACGGCATGATTGTTCGGTTCTTAAGCGCATCCCGCTGCCGCTTCAGATATCGGATGTCACGACCGACCACTGCGTGATGGCGTAAATGCCTTCCTTCTTTGTCCTGCGAATTAATCAGAATGGACGTAAAAATTCGACGCAAATAAATTACCTATAAAAAGAAAAGGTAAAACAAAAAGAAAAAGTGTAGAACATGGGTTGCCTCCCAAGTAGCGCTAGTTTTAACATCGTAAGCCCGACGATGACTCTCATGTCACTGCGCATCGACTAGGGTAATGTTGTCAGCATCCCAGTTCGTATCTCCGCCCCAATAATGCTTTATCCGTTGACCATTGACCTTGAATGTCTCCAATGGATTTCGGTTGTAGAGTTCGACTGCGCCATGTGGAAACATGGTTTTGAAGGTGTATGGTCCCGACCATCTTGACTTAAGCTTACCGGGGAACAACCGCAAACGAGAGTTGAACAATAATACCGATTGCCTCGGTTCGAAAGTTCTGTGTATAATTTTCTTGTCGTGCCATTTCTTGACATTCTCCTTGTATAGTTTAGCATTCTCCTATGCCTGAAGTCGGAATTCATCGAGCTCGTTTAGTTGTAGCAACCTCTTTTCCCCTACAGCTGCTTGATCGAAGTTTAGTTTCTGAATGGCCCAAGAGGGCCTTGTGTGTTGTAGCTCATTCCGGTAGGTGATGTGCCTTTCCTTCATATGAGTCGGTATGGTGACATACCTATCAAGCGCCTTATAAGCAAATCTGCATACGCCCATAATGCGTCATCCAACTGAAGTGACCAATCTTTCCGACTTGGATTTATGACTTTTTCCAATATCTTCTTAACTTCTCTATTCGATACCTCAGCCTGTCCATTTGTTTAAGGGTGATACGTTGTAGCCACCTTGTGGTTAACCCCATACTTAGCCAAAAGAGCAGTAAAAGACCTATTGCAGAAGTGACTACCTTCATCACCGATTATTGTTCTTGGCTTGCCAAACCTCGTGAAAATGTTTTTCTGTAGGAATTTGAGGACCACCTTGGCATCGTTAGATGGTAGTGCTGCAGGTTTATCCCATTTCGAGACGTAGTCCACCGCAAGTAGAATATACTGATTGCTCAAAGACGAAGGGAATGACCCCATGAAATTGATGCCCCATACATCAAAGATTTCCACTTCAAGAATTGTTTGTAGGGGCATCTCATTCCGTTTAGAGATGTTGCCCACCCTTTGGAATCTATCACATGTTTTCACAAATTGGTGGGCGTCTTTAAACAATGTCGGCCAATAAAACCAGGCTTGAAGCACTTTTTCCGCAGTGCGCTCACTCCCATAATGTCCCCCATAAGCCGATGAGTGGCATTCCTGCAATATGTTGTGAACTTCATTGTAGGGGATACACCTTCTAATCATCTTGTCGGCGCATTATTTGAATAGATAAGGCTCATCCCACATGTACCACTTGACGTCATGGAGAA
The DNA here is from genome assembly GCA_020205615.1 of Panax quinquefolius. Classification (NCBI taxonomy): domain Eukaryota; kingdom Viridiplantae; phylum Streptophyta; class Magnoliopsida; order Apiales; family Araliaceae; genus Panax; species Panax quinquefolius. The sequence goes on from CM035164.1 coordinate 92,811,649, forward strand.
ATTTCTTTTTCTGTTGTCTCTTAAGATCAGGGGGAAGCATGTTGCTCACCGTGATAATTCATGAAGTCGAGATACCAAGGAAATTCTGCATTTAACCCGAATAGTTGCTCATCCGGGAATGACTCATTGATTGTGCATCTATCTTCATCCTTTTTCTCCGGATTTTCCAGTCTTGATAAATGATCGGACACTTGATTCTCTGTCCCCTTACTATCTTTAATTTCTAAGTTAAACTTTTGAAGTAGGAGAATCCATCAGATAAGGAGTGGCTTAGCATCTTTTTTCGTTATTAGGTATCGAATCGCTGAATGGTCCATATAGACTATATCACCTTAGTCTCGATCAAGTATGCCCAGAATTTGTCGAACGCATACACTACTGCAAGAAATTCTTTTTTCGTGGTAGTGTAATTCATTTGAGTCCCTGTGAGTGTTTTGCTTGCCTAGTAAACGGCGTGAAACACCTTGTCTCGTCTTTGGCCCAAAACTGCCCCAACCGCATAGTCGCTCGCATCACACATAAGCTCGAATGGCATTTTCTAGTCCGATGCGACTATTACAGGGCTGTAGTTAATTTCTTCTTCAATAGATCAAACGCTAACGTGCATTCCGCAGTAAAGCTGAAAGTAGCATCCTTCTCTAAAAGACTGTATAGAGGTTTTGCAATCTTAGAGAAGTCTTTTATGAACCTCCCCGTAGAACCCAAAGATGCCCCGTAAAACTTCTAATACCCTTAACTGAGCTCGGTGGAGGCAGTTTCTCGATCATATCCAGCTTTGCTTTGTCCACCTCCAATCCTTGAGCCGACACCTTATGGCCCAGAATTATGCCTTCTTCAACCATGAAGTGGCATTTTTCCCAATTGAGTATGAGGTTTGTATCCTTACATCGCTGCAAAACCATGACCAGATTCCCTAGGCAAGTATCAAAGTTGTCTCCATAGATCGAGAAGTCATCCATGAAGACTTCAACATTCTTCTCCACCATATATGAAAAAATGGCCATCATACACCGTTGAAAAGTTGTTGGTGCGTTGCATAGCCCGAATGACACCCTCTTGAATGCAAATGTGCCGTAAGGGCATGTGAATGTTGTCTTTTCTTGATCCTCAGGAGTGATGGCGATCTGGTTATAGCCCGAGTATCCATCCAATAAATAGTAAAACTCATGTCCCGCTAATCTGTCTAACATCTGATCGATAAATGGTCATGGAAATGATCTTTTCAGTCATTTTATTCAACCTCCTATAGTCGATGCACACCTCCATCCTCGCCAATCGTTTTGTTGGAATTAACTCATTGTCCTCATTCTTTATCATCGCTATTCCCCCTTTTTTCTAAGACACAATGAACCTGGACTAACCCATTTATCGTTTGGAATTGGATATATGATATCTGATCCAATAATTTTAGAATTTCCTTCTTGACCACTTCCTTTATAATTGGGTTAAGTCGACGTTGATGCTCCGCTGACGGTCTTGCATCATCCTCCATCAGAATCTTGTGCATGCAAAATGACGGATTAATTCCCTTTATATCCGCAATCGTCCATCCAATTGCTGATTTGTGATCCCTAAGCACCCTCAGCAACATTTCTTCCTGTAATTCGTTAAGTGCAACAGAAATAATTATAGGTAAAGAATTTGAATTGCCCAAGTAAGCATACCTGAGATGTTTAGGGAGTGGCTTAAGTTCCAATGTTGGTGGCTCCTCCAATGATGGTTTCAATTTTTCTGCAGCTATCTCCTCAGTGTGCAGAGGTTCAAACGGTGCTCTGAATCGGCTAACTCGTGGTAATGAGTCTAGCATCTGTAATAGGTCCATAAATTCTGGGTCGTCTTTTTCCTCATCCCCAAATAAGGTTGTTTCTAATGGATCGTTGACCAAACTCTTGCTCATATCTTCGTTGGTGATTTGCTCAATTAAATCCATCCAATAACATTCTTCCTCATCCATAAGGTATTTCATGGCCTTGAACACATTAAATTTTATTTCTTGATCTTGGACTCTCATAGTAAGTTCTCCTTTTTGCACGTCTATGAGTGTCCTTCCCGTGGCCAAGAAAGGTCTCCCTAGGATAATCGGGATGTTCTTATCCTCATCAAAATCCAGAATGATAAAGTCCGCAGGGAATATAAACTTATCCACCTTAACCAGAATGTCCTCTACAATGCCTCTCGGATATGTGACTGACCTATCCGCCAACTGCAATGAAATATTTATAGGCTTTGGCGCAGGCAAACCCAATTCGGAGTATACTGACAATGGCATCAGGTTTATACTTGCCCCCAAATCACATAAACATTTGTTAAACGACATTTTCCCGATCGTGTACCTTAGTAAAGCTTCCCGGGTCTTTGAGTTTTGGTGGTAGCTTCTTCTGTAACACTGCACTACACTCTTCTATTAGTGTTACTATTTCAAAATCTTCCCATTTCTTTTTCCTCGACAGAATTCCTTTCATAAACTTCGCATAACTCGGCATTTTTTCTAGGGCCTCTGCGAATGGGATGTTAATCTGGAGTTTCTTGAACACGACTAAAAACTTTGTGAACTGCTTATCTGACTTCTGTTTTTGCACCGTCTGCTGAAACGGTGGTAGAGGATAAACAATTGGCTTATTGTTTAACTTTATTTCCTCGTCCTTGTTACCTTCCACCACGCTATCTTGTCATCAACTTTTTCCTCCTGTCATTTGAATTTTCTGCATTATTACCCCCGAGATGTTTTCCACTTCTCAACATAACTGCTTGACATTGCTCATGACTACCCTTTGGATTTCTCTCAGTGTCGCAAGGTAATGTTCCTTGTGGTCTATTATTCAACGCTAACGCCATCTGTCCTATCTGATTTTCTAAATTCTTGATAGCCATCTCTTTTGATTTCATTATCATCTCTTGATTTTTCAATGTCGTTGCTTGATTTTTTATTATTGCCTCACTGCTAGTTATGAACTTCGACACCATTTCCTCGAAATCTGATTTCCTTTCCTGATGTTGAACCGGTTGTTGGTGACTCTGAAAACCAGGGGGATATGATGGTCGTGGAGCTTGAGTTTGCTGGTTATTGCTCCATGAGAGGTTTGGGTGGTTCCTATTCCCCTGGTTGTAGGTGTTTTGATACGTATTTTGCGAAATTGTGTTGTAGTTACCTATGAACTGGATGGATGCTGGGTTAATTGTGCATTGATCTGTATGATGATCACCCGCACACAATTCACATACTACCGCAACCTGCTGAACTTGAGCCCCTGTCATAGTATCAACCTTCTCATTCATAGTATCAAACTTCTTGGACAGTGCAAAAATCTGTGCTTAGTATATATATATATATATAAGTTTAACAAAGTTGGCAGAAGGGGTAGCAATGAGTGCACCCAGTGTTTTTTTTCTTCAACGAACATGTGCTAATTTATATATATATTATATTTTATTGATTATTATATTAATACTTTGAAAAATTAGACGTCTGAAGATTTTTTTTTCTGTCTGTGACTACGAGAATTATTTCATCCGTGATTTTCTTCTTAAACAGTACCCCTTCAATTCTTCTATAAATAGAAGCTCATTCCTTCATAATTTCTTACGAATTCACTGAAGCTTTAGAGAGAGAAATTATAGAGAAACTATAGAAAAGTATTCTTCTACTTCCCTACTCTTATATTCAGTTTCTTTTACGGTAAGGGGTGTTATTCTTTCTTATTCATGAAGAGAACTGTTGTTATTCCATTTCTTATTATTCTATTGGAATAACTCAATACACCTGGCCTACCCTATACTTGGTGACATTCTTCTATTATTCATCTTTACTATTCTCATTAGAATATCCTGCTCATGCATTTTACGCCGGGACCGATTCCGCTCTTTTATTATTCTCGTTGGAATATCCTCGTGCATGCGTTTTTACGTGGGACTGATTCCGCCTTTATTATTCTGCTGGAATATCCTGTCTGCAAATGCTTTTACTGCCGGGACGTGTTCCGTTAATTATTATTCTGTTGGAATAACCTGCCTGTGCGGTCTATCGCATGCCTGGTGATTTCTTTTGTTATTCCATTCCATATTATACTCAGTTGGTTAAAGTTTTAACTTCTATACTCCATGAAATTAGTGGAATATTCTTGATATTTGCGCTTCATCTAGTATCTTTTCATGGAAATATTCTTCTGAGCATTCTTAAATTTTACTCTACAAAGCAGTATCATGTAGACAATTTAGACGTTAATAATTTCTAGATAAAATAATTCTTGAACTTGTTTTATTGAATTCTTATATCATTGTCATCATCCTCATGTTTATATTTTGTTGAAAGTCATCTGTGGCCTGTAGTGCATAGATGGACTTGGTATGATTATGACCAGGGATTATTCGGTGTAATCATGATCGTAATATTACAAATGATGTGGTAAAAGTTCTCATTAGCCCGTAGTGCATTGATGGACAGTTGTTGGCATGATCATGACCATTAATGAATACACAAATATTCTTGGCCCGTAGTGCATGGATAATTGTGGTCGTGATACTAAAGAATATCCTTGGCCGTAGTGCAGGGGTGATTCGATGATGTGGATTATTTATTAAGTTGAGTCCCAGCGATAAAAGTGATGAAAAAACTTTTAAATCATAAAAGATAGTAGATTTTATTTTTCACTTGACTCTTTTAATGGATTGCTTGTTCCGCTACAGTTAAACTTGATGTCTATTATATTTTATCAGTTTAACATTGTTGGAGACTAATGATAATTTATTCTGCATTATCTTAGTCATAATATTTCTTACTGGGCTAGTTGAGCTCACCCTTTCTTTCACTGTTCTCTTCAGGAAATGAGAATATAGCTGGGACAAGTCGGGGAACGGAGTAATGGTCTAGAGGATAGCATTAATAGTCCTCAATATTTTGTGAAATAGTGTGATAATAATTGTAATGAGGACTCCTTTTGAGTTTGTATAATCTCTAGTTGACAATATTTGTATTCAAACTCACAGTTTATGTTTCGTCGTATTGTACACGATAGTTGTATTAGTAAGTTGTATTTGAATTCTGTACCATGTATCTGGCGACCCAAGATGGGTGATGTATACCTAATTTTGGGGGCGTCACAATTACCGCTACGCAATTTATATCGCTTTGTCTGAAAACCTAATATAAATAATACCGATCTACACATTAGAATAATATCATCACAGTATTTAAAATAACCTAAATACATTTATCACATAATCCTATCAGTCTATAACACACATAAGACCTAACCTTAAGTCAAACTTTTAAAGTTTAAATCGAGTTTGGTATAATTCTAACATCCTGACGGTCTAGTCGGATAAATAACGAGTTTAAGTTCAATTAAACTCTGCCTAACACTTAACAATTATCTCAGATAATTTTAATATCAGTCAAAATAATTTTCGTAAGCTCGTAATAATTTTTAAATAATTATTACTATTTATCGTGAATTTTTAATCATTAAAAACGTATTTATATAATATAAATACCACAATATTCTATTATCATTAATATCTATTTATTATCAAATATTAATGAAATACATGTCATAATATTATAATATATTTATAATATCACAAAGTATTTTAATACCTTAAAATCACCTTTATATGATTTTTAAACAAGTAAATTCATTATTCGATAATTGCTATTAATATTAAAATATTAATATTTTCATGATAAAATATCAAAAGTCATATTTTATAACTTCAAACATTTTATAACACTTGAATCATTTTTATAGGATTTATAAAACATTAATTCTATTTTTCCACAATTTATTTAATATATTTATTAAATAATTTAACTATCATTAATATTGATTAATTAATGAAATTTCTCACAAAATATTAAAAGTCACTAAAAATAACTTAAAATTTTTATTTTACCATAATATTATTTTTCATGATTTTTCATGTATTAAAATAATTTTAAATAATTTATTTAATATTGCAATTAAATAAATATACCATTTATATTCCAAAATTATTAAATATTTATGAAATATACTCAAAATAATTAAAACTATTTTTCGATTTTAAAATAATTTTTCAAAATTTATTATGTATTTTTAATAATTAAGAAATCATTTTTTTTCTATTTATCTAATTAATAATTTATTTTCCGAAATTTAATGTCATTAAAGGGCCTATATAGCTATTTAAACTGCTCGCTATAGGTGTTCTTGAGTCGTTCATCTACAAACCCGTAAACGTATGTCGATTACAGGTGCTTGGTTTGACCATAAATTGTCCCATGATCCTAAGGTTTTCGGTAGTTTAAAGCATCAATATTGTAGTATTGATGTAACTCTACAAATATCAACAATTGTTATGGAAATCCAACATCATAACCGAGAGATATAGGTCATCAATTCTCATATCGGAGCCGTTTTCATTTCGGGTTTTCGTAAATAAAGAAACGATTAAATGGGTACTACTTTCGATTCGTGTAACTTGGAATCTGCTCGCTTACATGTGATATTAAGGTTCGTATTTGTAGTAGAGATGTCAGTGAACAATTATATAACATCATATTAGTCTAACAACAACATCAAAAGGGAGATTTAGGTCGGTCAAAGTGTTGCTCAGGAAACGGTTCTTGAAGATCTAGGTTTCCCAGAAATCTTCATCCGTCAAGTTGGTCAACAGATGTTTGACCACGATTAAATGACATCCTGGTAATGGTATGAGTAATCTAAAAGAATGATTGTATAGCCTACATGTCAGACAACAACCTTAAATCAACAACATGGTATAAAACATAAAGACAAGCAAGATCTGGGTTTCTGGGTTGCCCAGAAACCCATTCCCATGACCGGTCAACGCAGTTTGACTGCTCATATCTCTCAATCTACTAATGATCTGGGTGATCCAAGGACACGGATCTGTACTTCTTATATTATACTACATGGATCAAACAAAAAAATAAACAAAACATATACATACAGCAAGATCAAGGGCTTTAAAAATCTTGTCAGATCACCTGGAAAAATTCTGGGTTGCCCAGATTCAATGGTCAACGGACTTTGACCGATCCTATCTTGCAATCCGAGTATGCTCTGAGCTTGATTCAAGTCTCAGATCAAAGCCCTAACATTAAAGAACAGATCTATAACATAACATACACCAAACATCAAACACACACAGATCTAAGGCCTCTGACATATGACTGTCAGGCCATTTTTTTCCAGATTTTTAAAATCTTCAAAATCGTGCATCTAGATGTTATAGATCTATGATCTATCAACCCAGATCGCTCAAAGACACCCTAAAACACATATCTAACCAATCATTAACAACTTTTAACATCAAATCAAAGATTTTCAAGATTAGGGTTTTTTATACTTTTAAGCTTTGATCCTTGAACTTCTGATCTTTGATCTGATTTTGGAAAGTTAAAGGTTGATCTAGTCCTAACTTAACACTCATATTCACCCTCAAATCTTGAATTCTAGAGAGAGGAAGGTTTTGGGCACAATGAAAAATAAAGTAGCCCTTTCTCTCTCTTCAATTATTTTATAAACTTGATGCAAATGAAAATGGTTGGTATTAGGGGATGATCTTCTGACTTTTAAGGCACATGGGGGTATCTTAGCTAATCTCCAACTACAATTAGGGCAATAATTGAAAGCTACGTTCAATAATGCACCAAGGGCATTTTAGACATTTTGATATTTTTGTCTTTAATGGCATATTAGTAAATTGTCTAAACCTTTGGGGTTTAGGGTTTAACCCTTAGGGTTTAGGGTTTAACCCTAACATATTTGAAATTAAATATCTAGGATTTCAAAATAGAAAATTAATATTTCAAAATTATAATTAGGATTTTCTAATTATGTTAACATTTACTAATCATTTTTCAAGCTTGCTAATTAGGATTAATATTTTCTAATTAAAAGTACTAATTAACAATTAGATTTCATAATCATGCATTAGGGTTTATAACCCAGGAATTAGGGTTTCTGAATTATTAGAAAATCTAATTACTCATTAAGGCTAACTTTGATTAGGCGTGTAATTATAATACATAAACCTTTTACATAGCATTTAAATTCCTAAAATATAATTTTAATATTCGAATTAGGGTTTCAATTTCCCGGAACTAAAATTAGTGTTTCCAGAACCGGTTTCTAGGGTTTCTTATCAGTCGTTAGGGTTTTCTAACTGAACGTTGACGTTCTTAATATAATATTAGGGTTTGCCACCGATATAGTTTATCTGTCAACCTCGACCCTTAACCACATATCGTATATATATACTGACTATATACACATAACATAATCACGTATATCCTTAATCCTGAATAATTCACCACAAAAATTTTTAAATCCAAAAATTTCTTTTCAGAAATGTCAAATCCATACACTTATTTTCTGTCTAGGTTTATTATTTAACCTTTATTCAATAATTTAAGATTTAAATAATTTTCTAAATTCTTGGGTCGTCACAGAACAAGTGTTGACCAGTGCTTTGATTGAAAAAGAATACAAAAGAGTTAGCAACTGCAAGAATGCAAAAGAAATTTGGGAAAAATTGATTCTAACCTATGAAGGAACCAGTCATATCAAAGAAACCAGAAAAGATGCTCTAATTGTAACATTCCAGAATTTTAAAGTGTAATATTAAATATTTATTGATTTATATAAGTATTTAATGAATTATGTTTATTGTTGAATAAATAATTGTTCAATTTGAGTTGATGTGATTTAGTTAATTATTTGTTGAATAAATAATTAAATATTAAATATTTATTTGCAATATTATATATTTATTGAATTATATACGTATTTAATGACAATTTGAGTTGATGTGGTGTAGTTAATTATTTGTTGAATAAATAATTAAGGAGCTAAGAAAATTAATTGTTATGAGATTATATACCAATTTAATTTAATAAGTAAGCTAGAGAGCTTATAGTGATTTAAAAAAATTATATTATTTTAGATGGGAAATGGTAGTTTAAAATATTAGTTGGTTTAATAAAATTATAATTATAAAGAAATTATAGTTTTGTGATAATGATTTACGTGTTAAAGTAATTTAATAGATTAATATTTGAATTGATTAAATTGATTATTTAAGTAAATAGAAGTGTGACAAATAACCTTGCTATAAAGGAGTTATTAAAATAAATTAAGGAGTCATAATAAGTCTTTAATCTAATAGTGTTTTATCAAACATGGTATAAGGATTAATCCATTTGTTTTAATTCAATTTACCAAACAAGGTGTAAGGATTAATGGGTTATTTTATTTAGATTAGCCAAACAAGCCTTATGGCTTTTGAATTTCAAAACTTACATAACTGATATCTAGAGTTATATTATATAATTAATATATATTATTACTATATACGTTATCTTTTATAGTACGTATGTTAGAGAAAAGAAAGAACTCAATTGACGAAAAAGAGAAGGAGAAGAAGAAGAAAACTAGAGAGAATTTGAGAGAAATCCTAACAGGTTTGAGAAATGAATTAGAGAAAAGAAGTTTGATAATCAATATTAGCCATCATCTTCTTAATCAAAGGTAGGAGCTTAACCTTTTCTTTAAAAAGTTTAGTTTTCCTCTTCCCAAAAAGTTCTCTGTGAAAATTTTTATAAAGGATAAAATTGTTGTTATGTATATAGTTTTGTATGATTATTGATTATAAGGTTATTTCATGAGTTTATATATGATTATAGAGAAATTAATTCATGTATGTATGTGTTTTATGAAGAAAATATATTACAGAGTGTTCATATGAAATATATATATGAATATGGCTTAATTTAAAATAGAAATTTAAGGTTTAATTAGTTGTTAAATTGATAAATTGATTATTGGAATTGATAGAGTTTGTAAAATCATAATCATGATGTTTTGAATTTACTGTTTTGATTGAAAAACAAAATTACAGTGTTGATTTCCATTGAAAATATCAAAAATGGAGTTTTTGCCAAAAACATTGAAATTGGGTGTTGTATATTTGATGTTTATGTTATTTTATGAGTAGAAACATGTTAGAAGTCTTCACAATATGTTTATATGAAGTCTATATGTAAATTACATGATAATCAGTCTATTAGATTTGAGCTTTTAGGCCAATTTGGCTTTTTCGCAATCTTTAAGTCAGAAAGTCATGAAATCGAATAGCTTTCGGCAATAAGGCGCTGACCAAAGAAGATGATGCTCGTGAAAGCCAGCAGCCGCCATCACTGCACGCCCACAATCTTGACCGTCAGTATAATCATCAACCATCACAAAAGACCATCACTTACGTCATAGCAACGACCATCCATTAATAAATCGTGGCCGCCCGCCCATGCCGAGTTAGCGAATAGGTCTCGACAAAGGTGTACTTTTTGTACACGAAATTTTAAGAAAACATTTTTGTGATGATAGTAGGACTGTAAAATATAGATTTTAGTATTTCTATACTATTAATAATTATGTTATTAAGGATTAACTTGTGTTATAAGTTGATTATGTGATTAAATAATCAAACCTATGTGATGAATGTATTAGTTATGTGATAATGACTAACTATGTCACGATGACATATGTATATAGGGTATTGTGATTCAAATTGATTCGGTTTAGTCTACGAGCAATGCAAGTTTTCTAACTCTATTCTTATAATTGAGCAAGTTTTCTAACTCAAAACTTCATTGTGCGAGTTTAATTTCATTTGGTACATTATTATTTTCAAATTCAATTACAATTGTTGTAAGTTACTACTTCTACATTTTTGTAGATCTAGATTTCCTATGATTGAGTAAGTCATTGTATCTAGTTACTCATGACGATGCAAGTTTTCTAATCCTTTGTCTTATTGAGCTAATTATTGTTTTCAATTCGATTATCTTATAATGATGTAAGTGGTCTAAACTTTGGTTTGATGTTGAACAAGTTATTATTGTATTTCAATTATTGATTAATATGCATAACTTAATTGCCATGCATGTTTAGTATTCAATCCTAATTAACCTTGGCTTAGTATTGTTCAAGCAAGGTATGCTATATTTATTCAAATTGTATGCTATTAGATTATTCCTAATGCATGACTTTAGTTACTATGATTGATTCAATCACTATTATTCTATAGTATAGTGTTATTGATCTTATTCAACTACTCCTTAGTTGATGTTCGTTAAATTCCAAATTTCCTTGAAAGCTTATCCAAACCAAACTTACTTTGGTGCGGACTTGTATTCTAAATACTGAGATGAACAACTCTTTTAATAGAGGTTTACGCTTAGCGTTGAAATGGTTGTGCATAATACATTGTACGAAGGGTTGATCCCCCTAAGTACGTGGAGTCCTTATAGTCTTATGACTGTTAAAGTTAAAGTTGAAAGATTACTTATAACTATGGACATGATTCGTGGTCATTAGACCCTCAGTGAATGTTATAATTTTCAAAAAGTTAATAGAATATATTGTTCAGTTCTATTGAGCCTAGTATTGGCAATTGATGTAAAAGTTTAAAGATTTATTTATTGTTATTTCAAGTGGGCCTTGTTTGCTCACTCTTGCCTGTAAAATTTCTTACAACTAAAGTTGAAACTGGTGACGTACCTAGCACCAGTAAAGGAAAAGGAAAGATGAACAAGTACTGAAGACTTGTAATAGATTTGATAGTATTATTATTAGACTTTGGTTTAAAGATTGTAATGAAGTTTATTTAATTTCCGCATTTGAATGATTGTTGTTAAAGGTTAGACAACACAGGAGATTTTTATTTGAGTTTAATCTCAGATAAGGTGGGTTTTTATTATTAAATTTTATTATAATTGGGTAGTTATAAATGAATGTTTTGATTAAGTGAACACTGAATCCTGTGGAAATGAAGTACCAGGATTTGGGGGTGTCACGCTAATCCAAGAGTACGAAAGTTTCAAGCTAGAAGAAGGTGAAAAGATCATTGATATGAAAAACACGGGTTTTCCGTAATCATTGATGAGCTAGAACATCCGGGAAGGCATATACAACTAATGAGAAAAATAGAAGAATCCTCAAAGCCCTTCCATTAATCTGGAAAATGAAAGTTATTGCTATTAAGGAAAGACAAGATCTAACTACTTATCCTCTTGATAGTCTTATTGGAAATCTTAAGTAGCTACGAAGTTCCATACATGTTAATCGAAAAGCGAGGATCGGATACAAATATCGAGAGAGAAAGAATTGCTTTAAAAGATTTACTTATAAATCAAGAAAGATATGATGAAGAAGTTGCTGAACAAACTGAGGAAATTGCAAATCTGTGCTTAATGGCAAACAATGAGTCATCACCAAGATCTGAGGTACATTTTGAACATCAATTATCTAGTACTTCATTTGTCATGCATACATTAGATAATATAAATGAAAAACACCATAAACTATAAAAAGCGTATAATTGTTTACATGAAGATAATAAATTTATTAAAGAAGATTTTATTGAGTTAAAAATTTTAGTAGAAAAATTAATTAAAATTAACAAAAATCTGGAAATGGAAAATGCAAACTTGATTATAACTAATGAAAGTTTAAATGAAGTAAAATTGGAAAATGATTCCTTAAAAGAAGAATTAGAACAATTTGAAAGAATAAATAAAAATCTTGAAATTGAAAATTCAACACTTGCTGTAATTAATGAAAATACTCAAATAAAAAATCAAGTGTTAATTGAAGATATTAAAAATCTCAAATTTGAAAATGCATCTTTAAAGATAGAATTAGAAAAACAAAATGAAGATTCTTCTTTAATAGATCAAATTAATATTTTAACTAAAGAACGTGGTGATTTAAATTTTATAGTTCTTAAGTTCACAAAAGGGAAAGAAAACCTTGATGTCATGCTTAATCAACAAATATGTGGTTTTAACAAAGAAGGATTAGGATATATTGGAGAATTTAGAAATAAAGGACTTTATCATGTTAAAAGTAAAGAAAAAGAAAATTACATATCTCCATTTACTAAATGTTCTTACTGTAACAGAAATGGTCACTCTTTTCACATGTGTAAAGCTCGAAATGGAAACTATAAAGGAAAAATGATTTGGGTGCCTAAAGGAATGTATATTGCACCAATTATTAATACAAAGAAAGAGTTTTATAATAAAAGTCAAAAATATCATAGAAATTTTCATCAAAGTTTTTCAAGATATAATAATAGAGTAAATCATGCATCATATAGACCTGCTACTCATAAAATGCTCGTGTCTACTAAGATTGATTACCATGTACCCATTTTTGTAAAGGAAAACACAAATGTTTCTTATACAAAATGGACAACTCACCCAAAGGACCCTTCTTATTAAAGGGTACCAGTTCTTGAAATTGATTAATGTTGCGGTATGTCTTGGAGTTGATTCTAGTAAAATAACGTCCAACAACATCATTGTTGGGTCTATTGATATTACTTTGTGAAATCATTTCTCTGAAAGCATGAGTAAGGTTTTTTAAAATGAGCATGAAGGGAGAATTAAACATCTTCCTAGGGTTAAAAATGAAATCAGGTGAAAAAGATTCTGACTATGCAGGTCATCATAATTGTTCAAAGTGGCACATGTCAATTTTTCTCATATATATATGCATCTATATATATATATATATATGTCTATATAAATATTTTTTAAATATATATATATATATATATGAATATTTAAAAAAAATAAAAAAAAATACATACATATAATAGATTTAATATGGAACATTTTTTAAATTTCTATATATTTAACGGTAAATAATCTCTATTCTTGTATAGTAATTTTGGTCAATCAAAGACAACCACACAAATTCAAATCATGCAGGAGGCAACTAAATTTTTAAAAGAATTTTTTTTCTAATCTCTTCTTCTGCAGGTTCTGAAAAGTAATTTATACTACTCTTTCCCCCCCATTTTTTATGATGACAAAGGGGGAGAAAAAAATATAATTGGGGAGAAGAAAAATAACTGTTATATATTGTTGCATGTTAGTTTTTCAAAAATTTAAATTTTTTTGATGGTTGCATAACTTGAGGGGGAGCTTTTATGAAAAATATTTTTAGTTGATTGTCATCATCAAAAAAGGGGAGATTGTTGGGTCTCCAACTTTTAGTTTTATTTTGATGATAACAATAATTAGTAAATAAATTAATTAAAAGGGTAGAATCCTCTCCATAGGATTTATATTATAATTGTTTTAATTATCTTATTTATTTTGATCAAAAATATTTTCTAAATCTTATCTAATTGATTATCTTGATCTTGATGTTTTACAATGTTAAATCAATCGAGTCATACATTGTGAGACACAAGTCATATGTTGATTATCAAATGTTTGTTTGACCTAATTTGAAAAGAAGATGGAGATTTTGATTAAATCATTTTTATATATGAACATTTTTTATTTATTCTCAAATTAATTTTATTATTTAAAGATTTCAAAAATTATTTTATTATAATATATATATATATATGTCATATATTCTAAGTATTATATTTTTTATATATAAACCGTAAGTTTTTATAAGTATATTATATATAATACATATAGTTAACGTGTGTGTGTAACGTGTGTGTGTAAGAAATTGTGAAGGAGCATTAAATGAACCGTTACTTTCGTTGTGAGACTTGACTGGCTTTAAGCCTTTAACCAAATTGTTGAATTGGTTTGAAAGCAACAAACCATGCATTCCTTTTACAAATAAATGTATTTCATGCATTCATATATAAATATTAAAATAATATATATAGTACTCCAGTAGTACTTATAGGTATATATGTAGCAACATACACATGTATATATTATATATATTCGTATATTATATATAACAAACCATGCATTCCTTTTACAAAAAATGATTTATTACATGCATGCATGCATACATATAAAATTATGTGTATTAATACAATATATAAACTATTATATATGTATGTATTATATATATATATATATATAACAGTTGTACTATATATATATATATATTATAATATAAACTCAAGATATATATATATATATATATATACATATATACGGTAAGGATCAAGAGTATTCTCCTTAAATAGCATTCCTCCTTAAATAACATTCTTTTATTAAAACTACGTCGTTTTGGAGGGACGTGATGACATTTTTGTAAATACGCGGTGGCATTGTATTTACAAAAATGCCATCGGGTCCCTCTAAAATGACGTAGTTTTAATAAAAGAATGCTATTTAAAGAGGAATGTTATTTAAGGACAATGCTTTTGATCCTGACCGTATATATATATATATATATATATACTATACTATCATGCATGTGCATTATTTAAAATAAGTATTATATATATATAGGGTCTCCATCCACAGCAACCGGTTGTTGGGAGCAACCCCTTTAGCCCGGTACTTCGCTACAACCAGTAGCGACTTATAAAAAATTAAGTAAATGTGTCACACAGAGTTTGTGGCGGGCTGGGCTAAGGGTTGCTCCCAACAACCTATTGTTGTGGATGGAATCCCATATATATATATATATATATATATATATATATATATATATATATATATATATATATGATCGGAGAGGCTTTAAAAGCGAACCTTAAAAAGCGAACCAAGATCTAACCGTCGTCTTTGGTGTCTATGGCGACAGGTCGACCCAGTTCGACCCGTCGCCATGACACTAAAAACGACAGTTAAATCTTTGGTTCGATTCTTTAAGGTTCGCTTTGAGACTAGATCCGTATATATTATAATCAGATATATATATATATATATATATATATATATATATATATATATATATATATATATATATATATATATATATATAACGATGCATGCATTTGTGTGTGTAAAAAGTGTGTGGCACCCTTAAATGCTAAAACCGTGTATATATATACTTTATATAACCATGCATATATTATTATGGCAAAAAACATTTTTTGTCCACTGTGGTTATAGTGTTTTAAGCAATTAGCCACTATGCTTTTAAAATATTCAATTAGCCCACAGAACTTTTTAAAAATATGCAATTAACCTTTTCTATCCAATTTTGCAGACAGACGTTAAAAAATATCCTACGTGACTTTTTTGAAAAAAAATAAATATTATGTGGCTTTTTAAAAATAAATGAATATCATGCGTGGCTATTTTTTCCTTTTATCTCTTTTCTAAATAATACAAATAATATATCAAAATTTTATAAAAAAAATATTTTTATATTTTAATTTCTTTCTTTTTCTTTACTTAAATATTTATAATATGTATAATATTAATAAAAATTAATATTATAATATTTATATTTAATATGTATGTTTTTTTTGAAAAATAAAAATAAAAATACTTTTATGTTTTAAAATACTTATAAAATTTTTAAAAGTAAAAATATTTTTATATTTTATTTTATTTCTTTTTCTTTACCTAAATATTTATAATATGTATAATATTAATTAAAATTAAAATTATAATATTTATAATTCCTGATTTACTTTCTTCTTCATCTTCGTCATATAACAATCTTAATCCACATTGCTTCACCTCACCATCTATGCCACAAGTTTCAAATGACAACTCGATGTAATCTTTTGCTTTTACAGATGCCGCACTGGATATCCAAAAACTCAACCATATCTGATCTGACTGAATGGATCTGATTTCATTGGGGAAAATCTTTGTTCTAATGCCAAAGTTAGTGGCTAAGATGCAATCAAAGCTTTTCGTATGACAAAGAACTCCAATTTCTCGACCTTTCCAAGAATTTAGATTTGTGGGAGTAAAAACAGCAGCAATGGAACTAAAAAAATAAAAATGGAACATATTAAATCCGAGCTAGCAGCTAGATCACCCTAATTCGGATGCCACAGTGGCTATTTTTCCGTCCGGTAGCGTAGCTTTGATGCCAGATCTCGTCGTCACCTGTGCTCGCCGATCTCTTCGAGATCATCGGCTCCGGTGATCACCTCCTCTGCTTCGGCCTCTCCAACCTATCCGACTGGACCGTCGGCTTCCGGACTGGTCGAAGACACTGAAGGAGGACTATAGGGAGAATCGGAGAACGTGAACAGAAAGGTCTCAGCCATTCTTGAAGATGAACAATCGATTCTTGTGTAGATTAATATTAATACTAAAATATATATTGACTTTCTATAAATTTGACAGACTTTTTGCAAATTTGACCTCAAAAAACCAGTCCACAAATACACGTCATTTTTATTTTTTTTTCAAAACGCCACGTAAGCATCCCAAGCAGATTTTTTAACGTCTGTTACTCAAATTGGGCGGAATGGGTTGATTGCATATTTTTAAAAAGTTTAGTGGGCTAATTGAATATTTTAAAAGCATAGTGACTAATTGCTTAAAACACTATAACCACAATGGTGAAAAAGTGCTTTTTGCCATATTATTATTATATAAATACCAAAGTACATCATAACTATGCTAGCAAAATGTATGTCATTTATTATGTGACTTATGAGTGAGTATATGCATGGCCAACTGCTCCTTTTTTGTTCATTCAATCACTCTTGACCGAATTAATGGAACAATTAATGCAAAGTAATTTGACTTTGGCCTAGACGGAAATGAGACTTCTACCGCGTGAAAATTATTTTTCATCCAAACCGTCCATTTCAAAATTGATCATCTCAACCATTAATTTTAAATCAAAATTTGAAAATTACCATTTTACCCCTGACTTAAAAAAATCTATAAATAGGAGGCATTTCTTTCATTTTCAAATTGCCAATTTACTTAAAAAGAAAAGCTTATTTTCTCTCTCACATACTCTCTCTAAAAAGCTTTTTATCTATTCTTACAAAAGTTTTGATTATTAGAGAATAGGAAATTGGTCTAAGCATATTGAGATAAGTGGTTTGATTTATTTTATTTGAATTATCTCTTGCTTATTTATATTTATAGATATACGAATATAAATTATTCTACACAATTCTATATATCTATATTTCATCTATTTATCAAATAAAAGGATACTTGGGCGCCATAAAATACTGGAATAAACCTCTACGGAGAGGAATCCGACCGTACGATTTCTTATAGTCTTCAGTAACCTTTTATTGATATTATTTATATAAATATCATAAAATAGATACGACACTTGATAGCTCAAAACAACACTGAGATACTGCTCCAAAAAGAGTAGTCATCCGAACCGGATTTGAGAATCGTAGTGATCTATTAAAAATATTTATATAAATATCAATTGTAAAAATTATAAATTTCGTCATACTTGGGCGCCGTAAGGCTATGGAGATAAACCTCCACGGAGAGGAATCCGACCGTACGATTTCTTATAGTACCAAGTGACACTATTTATAAAAGTTCACATAATAGATAAAATATTCTTATATATTGTTTGAGTTAAAAAATAATATTTGTTATATCAAGTATTGGTTAATTGATTTATATATTATACTTGATATCTGTCATCACAAGTATTTGATCATAAATTCATTTATTCATAAAATACTTGTTGCATTATAGAAAAGTTATTTAAACTTTTATTTCACAAACTTAAGTGAATATATCTGCTTAAATAGAAGCATATTTGATTTAAAGTTTAAAATAACTTATTTGCTTACTCAGAAGCACTTCCACTCTAAAATGTTATTTAAACTTAAAGTGACTTTTTCTTTACTCCATAAAGAATAAATATTTCATTATAAATTTGCATTAAATTATATATCTGCTTAAACAGAAGCATTTTTGAGTAAAAGCTAAAATTGACTATTTGCTTATTCAAGAAGCATCTTTTCACACAAAATATAAAAGTGATTTAAACTTTTATAACAGTGCATAATTTACATATTTACTTACACAGAAGCACTTGTTAGTTCCTAGTAGGCACAAGTTATCTGTATTGAATAGATATTTGAAAATCTTTTCGTTTTAACTTGTTCTTAGATAATGATTAAAACTTTGCGGAATTAGTATTTATTTTAATCTTCTTTACCAAACAATGGAGTTATGAGCGAGTAAGGCAGTTATAGCAGATATAGCAATTATAGCAGTTATAACATGAATGTAAACGACACAGTTGTTTTTAAGTGGTTCAGAGCACTCAAAGCTCCTAGTCCACTCTTCTACTCAACGAGTAGGATATCCACTAAGGATGTCTTTTATAATCTTCTGAATCACACAGATTCCTTCTAGACCAGCAGTCTAGGAACTTCTCTATTTCACTCTTGAACTCTTCAAGTCCAGCAGACTTGGCTTTCTTACAGTTCACTACGAACTCTTCAAGTCCAACAGACTTGGTATACTTTTTCAGTTGAT
This sequence comes from Panax quinquefolius, assembly GCA_020205615.1. NCBI lineage: Eukaryota > Viridiplantae > Streptophyta > Magnoliopsida > Apiales > Araliaceae > Panax > Panax quinquefolius. The sequence goes on from CM035164.1 coordinate 92,830,871, forward strand.
TGATAGTTGTTGAGTTCTTGATGGTTGCTACTCGGTTGCTATGTAAGCCTTTGGTTAAGTTAGGCCCAGAGTAGGCGAGCAAGCTTTGCAATATCTCAGATCGTAGAGTTGAGCATGAGAGAGATGTTCACGTTGTTTGATTAATGCTTGCTTATTTCTCTCTCATCTGTCTGATCTGTATATATGTGATGTTGAAAACTATCCGTTGGATCCATCCGTTGTGGCATTAAATGCATCTAAACTTTCTGTACTATGATGGAGACATTTCTGCACATCTTCTGAATTCTACATTCTGGCCCACTGACACTGCAGGCTGCTTTCTCACCTACCACCTGAAAAGGTGTTTTATCCTTCTTACCCATAGTACTATCCTTAGCTTCTTCAATACGCTTCTTTGTTGCATACTAAGGATATTTCATACAATTCGGGACTGATGAGTACTACAACATCTGGGATCCATTCCTCACTTGTTGAAAACACAGATCATTCGGCTTGACGTTTTCTGACGTGAGACAAATGATGCTCTACGATGTGGATCGTGGTGTTCTATGATTTAGATCGTAGTGTCTTTTACATCTTTGCACACTACAATGCTATTAGTTGAGAGCACTACGATTTCCCTTTAAAACCTTCGTACACTACGATCTTCTCTTTCTCGTGTTGTTGACTCTACGTTCCCGAGAGCACACTACGATCGTTGACTTGTAAACTTCATGTTTCCTTCAGCATACTATGATCGTGGAGTTAGCTCGGCAATCGTTGGGACCACTCTACGAAGTCCGAAGAGTCTCCTTCAAGGCAGGCACACTACGATCTTCAGGCTCTACGTTTTTTGCCTTGACTTCTGTAATGTTGATCAAACTGATGGACTATGATTTCTTCAAGACTAATCTATTACATCTTAAGATCAACCTAACAGTTTTGATCTTTCTATCTATACATTCTTTAACAGAATGATACACGTTGAAAGCTTAGATCAGCCTAACAATTGTGATCTATCACTAAGTCCTTGTACATATATTCATTTAAAGACCTTACAAATAATCATGAACACATGCATTAAAACATCAAATCATAATATGCATTCTCCCAACGATCTCCCCCTATTTGATGTTGACATAACCAAGGAGATTTGTTGTCATGATTATTAGTGACTAGATGCATTTGCAGGAAATTTAAACATGACTTAGTATTTCAGTGAGCAGCTGAAATTTTTAGAGAATAAGCATGAATTTATTGATGATCAGAAGATATTACAATATAGCATTACATCAATAAAATATTAAACTCTCAACTTATCTCTGTTTTCTTGCTCCCTTCTGTGGAGGAGGATTGGCATACTCTTCAACCCTTCTTTTCCTTTGAGCTTCCTCATTCCTTGCTAACTCTTCCAGCTCGCTTAGACTTAGAATTGGATTCTTTTCATGTCTGTGCATGAATGCAGGATCTCCAATTGGCATTCTTATGCGTACCATAGACACGTCTTGTGAGCTAGGAGTTGGCTTCTTATGACTTCGGAAGAATAGGCATGGCGTAGGAATAGGTCATTACAATTTCCTGACCCCGGATCGTTGAGTCTGATGATATCTTGCAGGAGGGCTTCATGATGTCTGAGCATGAAATTGACTTCTCCCCCTTTCTTGAGTTTCATGACCTCTTCCTCTGCCTTGACCTCCTTGATCTCCTTTCCTTTTATTATTCTCCCCTTTATGTCAAAGATCAAGGGTTCGAATATCGTGACAGACCGGTAGATTAACTCCTTGAACATGCTCATTCAGTTGGCTTTGGGTTTGAGCAATGTCCTCTCTATTCTCCTTGATCTGTTTTTCAGCTCTAGCTTCTTTATTTTGGAGGACTGTCAGAATCATATCATTATGCTGCTCCTGATTGGCATAAGATTTCTAGAAGTCATAGACAGAAGCTTTCAAGTTGAGAATATTGTCCAACATAATTTGATGTTGACGATCTTGGTTTTTCTGCATTTCAAGCACAACCTCTCTTTGTTTGGCAGCAACCTGGAAATGGATCTCATCTCTGTCTGATATACTCTTCAGAATCTCGTTGATAATTTCCCTTAGCCTCGTAGTGAGCTCAGTATTCATTGTACTAGGGAATTTGTTAGCAGCTTTTATCATTTAATTCAGACAGATATTGAGGAGATCAGAGTGGGATTCCAGACTTGCTTCGATAGACTTGATCATCTGCTCAGAGGTTTCTTTTAAGTTATCCTTGGTAGGCAGGCTTGGGAGAGCATTATTTGATTAGGGATTATCCATTTAAGGGGTTCTTGGTGGAGATTGATCTTGCAAATTGTACAACGCAAGATCAAGACTGAAAAAGTCATGTGATGAGGAGGATGGTATATCAGCTGGAGGGGTTTGGGTTTGAATATCTGGGATAGGTTACTCTACGATTTCAACATTGGACTCTACGATGTGGCTTGAGTCTGGAATCGTAGAGTTGGTGATTTGAGGGAGTAGAGTAAGGTTGACTTCTTCTAGTTCTTCAGTTACAGAAATTTGGGATTCTACAACTGAAAATTGATTTATTGGATTGGGAATCACTTCCAGCCATTTAGGAAATTCATAGAAATAGCTAAATGAAGATGAAGGCAGGTGATTAACTCTAAAACTGGTAGGGATAGTCAATACCTTAGGTTTGTCTTTTGATGAGGAATGGTTGGTAAGCAGCTTTTTGGCGAAGATGACTTTCCCTGGAAATCCATGAGCCAGAACTGAGATTGCTGGATATTCCTTGAAGCTCCAGAACATGTGATCCCATGATTTCAGGATTTGAGCTTGATGGTATGCCATCATGGGTAGTTAAGAAAACATTTGGTTGTACAGATAGCTTCTGTATCCATCTTTCCCTACACCAGTAATTTCAAGCTCATCATCATCATCATCATTTTCTTCTTCTTCTTTGGTTTCTTCTAAAGAATCCATTATCTCAATGGCCTCTGGAAGGTTTGGCATTGGTTCATCTCCATCTTGAGCAAGGACCTCTTCTTCAGCCATTGGGATATTATGAGGCTCCCCTCACTATGAACATCTTCTTGAGGTTTAGAAACTCCCCTCACCGTAAATCTTCTTCTAAGTTCGAGAGAGTCCCTTCCACTGGAACCTTTTCTTTAGCAGTAGGCTTCTCCCCCTCAGCCGATGTATACTCGATCATGAGAATTTCAGGAATCTCCCCCTCAGCTGGAGCATCTTCTTCTAAGTTTACTTGGGATAGTTCTACTTTTGCAGCCACACTCTTGGCTTCCTTCTTCAGTATTTTTTCATTCTCAAGAATATACTTCTTAACCAGCTTTCTCCTTGCTTTGCTGGTTTTAATCACCACTTCTGGACTCTCTTGAGTCTTTGTTTTGCCACATTGATCAGCCACTCTTCTTGAAGTAGCTTCTTCCATTTCTGCCACACTTGGCCTGGTCTCAGAGAATAGCAGAGACTCTACGATCGAAGATGTGACGCCCCCAAATCCGTGTACTTGAAACCCGAACTTGGTGCTTCACGATACCATTTCTATAAGCTAAATAATACTAATAATAAAAACAATAATATAGAATTCAAACTTAACTTACATATATCAAAGTCTAATCCCAAGTACGTAACCTTTACTACAATACATTACAGGATAGATAATAAATATCATTGTCTTAATAAACTATAACTATTACACAACATAATATAAATCTCATTCGAACAGCTTTCCTTTCCCTTTGTTCTTGCCTGAACCTTCTGGTTGATCATACTTAACTGAAAACATTTAAATTTAAAGCACGAATGAGCATTTCATTGCCCAGCAAGTAATAACAACAATATATGTTAGCTGAAAGAATTAAATATTTTCTTTAAAAGACACTTCTACAACGAATCAACAGTTGTGAAATAAGCTGAACCAATAATAACAACATATCACTTTCATATTTAATCTTTGAAACTATATATAGACAATAACTGGAGATCAGTCGACAGACTATGAACATTGTTTTTTTTTTTCATTTTCGTTAGGGTTTAGCTGAACTTCATCTGCAAACCGTCATAACTTACGGACAAGAGGGTGATCTGCCCAATGTGTCCTGTATTGATCAATACTACATGCAAGAATGATATTATCATTCACTCTATCCACCTTAGGTGCACAAAAGTTTCCCATATTCGGGATGTTCAAACTTAATCGGGAATCCGAACCAAAATAATCTGGTTGGATACAATAACGTTCTATCTTGTTCAACAATATTTTTATGTCTAGCTGAATCAAATAGCTTAGACGGCTTTTAAGTCAACATATACATACTTGAAATCAATAAGTATGTATCAACATATGATTAAATACAATGGTTATCCAAGTGGAGACACTTGTCTAACCCTATATACAAATTAACGAACAGAATAAATATCTGAATTATACAATAATATAATGATTGGATAAAGTAAGAACTTTTATGAATACAAAGATTGGATACATAATCAATAATAATAGAGTTAATAATCTTGCACAATAATATGATTCTGAAACTTTCTTACTCATGTCTGTTGCATAAAGAAAATGCAAAAGTAGGATACTTGCACAATGTAAATAATAGATTAGATACTTGCTCAATAATAATTAGAGTAAGTTTAGGAAACTTGCATAACATGATATACCTGTTTTATACCTATTTGCACGAAATAAAAGTAGTGCATAAGGTTTAGATACTTGCCTGAGCTGCTGCTGACAATAACGCAACTTAGATTAATCTTTTATACAATGACCTATCAGTAATAAGATCATTCGTTCAATTAGATCATAAACATAATATATCGTAACACATAGTACTGCTAATTGCAGTCAGCACATAACCTAATCACATTATCATATATGTTTAACAGTCATTGGATCATAAACAGGCACATATCTAGTCAATTTATCTAAGTGCAGATCAATTTCTGAAATATTTCTATATACCGACGACTTTATCGGGTAATTATCGAGTCTAAAACTCTATCGTGTAGTTCAATATTCGTTTAGATATTTTAAATATTAGTCATATTATTTTTCATAGCCTTATAATAATTTTTATATAATTATTATACTTTATCATGAATTTTCAAACACTGAAATCATTATTAAATGATTTAAATATTAACTAATTCTATTGTCATTAATATTTAATTAATAATAAACTATTAATGAAACTATTGCCAACATATTAAAGTTATTTATAATAACTCAAAATATTTTTAAAGTATTAATATTACCCTTAAATGATTTTTAAAACATCTAAAATTATCTTTAAACAATTACTATTAATATTAGAATATTAATTTATTATTTATCAAAATATTAAAAGTCATTAATTATAACTTAAAATATCTTTAATTCATTTATTTCCTTTTAAATGATTTTTAATTCAATAAAACCATTTTTAAACTATTTATTTAATATAATTATTAAATAAACTTAATATCATTAATATTAAATTATTGATGAAATTTACCTTTAAATATCAAAAGTTATATTTTATAACTTAAAATATTTTTAAACTATTTATTTTAATTTAAATGATTTTTATAATATTAAAATCATTTTTAATTTATAATTGCTAATATCATTAATATTTAATAATTAATGAAACTTATCTTAAAATATTAAAAGTTATGTTTTATAACTTAAAATATTATTAAATACCTTATTATTATTTAAAATGATTTTTAATAAAATAAAATCATTTTTAATTAATTTATTTAATGCATTTATTAAATAATTTAAATACCAATAATATCCAAATAAATATTAATATTTATGAAAAATATGTCAAATTATTAAAAGTTAATTTTTATAACTTAAAATAATTTTTAAAACTGATTTTATAATTTTTAGGAACTTATTTCTATTTTTAATGTATTTTTCAGAATTTATAAAACAAAAATAATTAAATCCATCGCTAAAGGCTTTAGCGACAGTTTCTGTCGCAATAGGTGTTCTTGAGGCTCAAGAACACTGACAGTCAGTGCTCAAGGGTACCTCCTTTGACCATCTTTAATTCGTTATGTGTAGTGTTTCTGGGCTAGCTATAACTTGGATGTTGTAGTACTAGTGTTTAACTACATGTTACAACAATAATCATGACAATACAACTTAAAACGAATGAGATCTGGGCTTGCAAAGTAATTGTCAGATCTGTTCTTGGTTTTCAGGTTACCCGAAAACCCAAGACGATTCTTAGTACTACGTTTGAAGCTTCATAAATATATTTCCAAGTAAGGTTTTGGTTGTTTAGTGGTTTCAGAGTGTAGTACCCATGCCAAGGAAGAGATCTATTATCCTTAATCAGTCTAACTACATCACAATCGCCAGATCTAAGTCGGTCAAACCCTGTCAAAACCGTGTTCTTGATTTTCTGGAAATTCCAGAAAACGCATATCATGTTCATACTGCCTACTTTGACCGTTCAGCACTTTGATCCTATTCATCATTTAGGTGATATCAAGGTACATATGATAGGCTATAACCTGGATACTATAATATCATCAAATTATATACAAGCCGATGATCTCGACCTTTTCAAAACATTGTCGGGCGGCTTAAAAAGCTTTACGGGTTGCCCGAAATTAGTAAAAAAGTCGTGGTCGATCAACGACCTTTGACCATCAATAACTTTCACTCTATAATCGATCTAACTCAATCAAGTTCCAGTTCAAGATCGCATAGCATACTACATGATTAAACATTTAAACCACAAAAAACACATAACATACAGGATCTATGAGGACCCACATTTGGTATCGGACTTCAAAAACAAAAATTTCTAGATTTTGTAGATCTTTAAATCCGAGCCTCTAGATGTTATGGATCTAACATCTAGCAACCCAGATCATCGTTATACACCATATACAACATATTTTAACAATAAATTATAACATCTAACATGCAGTTCAAGATCAGATTTCTAATTTAGGTTTAGCCTTTTTATGAACAAATTCTTTGATTCTAGGCTTCTGGTCTGTTACTGAAAGTCACGGGGCTCGATTTGGGGACTAATCCACTACTAAATTTCGTAGGGTTAGATAGAGAGAAACTTGGTTGGGTGTTTGGATAGAAATGATGCAGAATATGAAACTTTCTCTTTTTAAATTATGTAATGAATTGATATAATGAACTTGGCTGGTGAATTGAATCTGATATACTGGAATTCTAGCTGCTAGGTTGATAGGGTAGGGTGGCTTGCAAGATCTTGCTAGATATTGTCTAACCAATAATTCAAGAATGGGATAAAAGGGCATTTTTGTAATTTCCTTTTTAATCTCAAGGGTATTCTTGTCTAAGGTGCTTGAATCTAGGGTTTAATCACTAGATTTTATATTTTAAAGTTTCCCAAATAATTACTAGGGTTCGAAAGATTAAAATTAAAGTATAATAAAATTTTAATTTTAACCACAGTAATTAAATTAGGATTTTTAATAGAAATTAGGATTTTATTAGAAAATTAGGGTTTAATCATTAGGGTTCCCAAATTAACAATTAGAGTTTTGTGGCGCCCCAAAATAGGTATACATCACCCATTACGAGTTGTCAATACATAGTGCGAAACAACTACAACTTTATTATTACAACGATAAAGCGTGAGTTTGAATACAAATATTATCTTACAGAACAATATCTATACTCAAATAAATCCTCATCACATTTTATTGATACATTATTTTACAAAATGGTGAGGACTACTAAACAATCCTTTCTAAAACCTTCATTCATACCCACAGGCTAAATACTCGCTATATTCTAGCCTCCACGAGAAAAATGGAACAAAAAGGAAAAGGGTGAGCTCAACTAGCTTCGATAAAAGAATATTATGACTAAGATAATATCTGAACAAATTATCGTTAGTCTTCAACGAGGAAAAATATAATAGAATACAATAGACAACAAATTTTAAATCAATATTACATGAAATAATAATTCATTAGAAGAGTTAAGTAGAGAATGCAAACTACTATCTTACATGTATGAATTTAAAAGTTCATCGTCTATCTTTTATCCTGTAACATCAATCGATATACATCTGGAATCAAATATTCATCTTTTACTTTCTATAGGCCAAAGATATTCATCGATTAGTCATATTCATTTAAACACTGTTCATCTTTACACTACGGGCCAAAGATATTCTTGAAAATCATTCATCTTTTGCACTCTGAGCCCAAGATATTCTTAAGAAATCATTCATCTTTGCACTTCTGAATGAAGATATTCCATAATATCATCATTTAAGGCGAGGATGATGAAAAATATTTTTTTTTTAAAAGCGAATCGAGTGAAACAAAATGACAAGGATTAAGGATTAAGGATTAAGTACTTGGTTTTATCCACGTCCAAAAATACCTCAAAAATAATCATAGTGGTGTAAAATTCAAGAATGATCAAAACATGGATCTGATCGAGTTAGTATCCGAATAGATGTTTTGACGAAAAGAAGAAATTTTATTTTTAAATTGAATAATGCAGTATCGTGAATAGTCTTGATATCGTGAATAGTCTTATATCGTGAATAGTAACTCAGACACCAAAGATAGAAATTCCACACAAAAACATCTTCAACTTCATGAATAGTACTAAATGAATAGTAACTTTCGTGAATAGTAACTCATGAATAGTAACTTCGTGAATAGTAACTCATGAATAGTAACCCATGAATAGTAACCCGCATGAAAAAGTTCCAAATTTGATAAAAACTTGAGATCAACATTTCACATAATAATGATATTGAAGAAATAATATCATTCTGAAAAAAAAATAATATCCACTTACCTCGAAAGATCGATGCTTAAGCTAGAATCACCGGATATAGTCTTTGACTTGAACTTGCATAGTCTAGCAATACTCAAAGTATACTCAAAATACTCACAAGAATAAACTCGATAATATAGAGAGAAAACTTGATTTACGGTGTGATTTTCAATTCTAACCTAAGCACCTATTTATTATAGGAAATTGCTTAGAACACCAAAAGCGAAAATTTAATAAATTAATATATATATATATATATAAATTCATCATCAACCTTAGAATTCAGATCCTAGCATTTCCCACATGCCACCTTCTAGAAAAGTAAGAAAAAAAAACGTTTTCATAAAATAAATAATTAAAACTTTCAAAAAATCAATTATTTGAACTTGAACTTCAATAATTCATAATAAATAGCCCTTTCATCAGAAAATTCGAATCTCGCGAGTTTTTATAGGAAATTCAATTCTCTACAACTTTGCAGAAGAAAGTTTTCCAAATTCCAAATGGAAATTGACCAAAATCCACAAGCGAATTGATTTTACAACGGTATAATCAAATTTCGATCGATAAATGGGGTCCACCAGACATGTTTAACATGTTTTAAACATTTATTGCAACAAAAATACTCTTCCTCCTCGTATACTCATATATCCCACATTAGTTGTAAAAATATCACCATTAATATATTATTAAAATAATATATTTAAATGAATTATTTTATCGAGAAAAGATAAAATTTCAATTTTCAACAATTGTCACTATAAAAAATTTTCTCCATCTATATCCACATAAAATCAATATTTTTCTCATCATATGAATCAATAATTAATTATTCATAAATAATATTACGAGAATCACAATATTGACAACGAGGCGGTTCCAGGAAAGAGGGGCTTTCGATAAAATTTCTTCTTCTTGGCGCGCAATTAGGTGACCAAACCTCTCCTTAGGCGAGAACTTTCTAGACATTGCCAATAATGTTATCTAATAATATTATTCGGATAATATGAATTATTGCTTGATAATGAAAAATCTTGTGTAATGACAATTATTGAAACAACAACAATATAAAATATCAACACGACAATTATTAACTCGATAAAATCTTGAGCGATAATTCTTTGTAACCATTATTGAGTAGTGCCTTCTTACGTAAGAATCAATAATTGGTGCAATCTGGTATGTCTGTCTTGTTTCAACAACAGCAGCGTATTAGTGTGTTTTAACCACCGGGTATTCAACGATATTAACTTGCAACAACTACTGTAGTTATTTAAAAACAACTTATATTTATGCGTTTTCTTCATCCAATCGCTTTCCAGTTATGGGGCCCACACATGGCATTGGCAGATAAATGCGAATATTCCCAAGCGATCTGAATATTCCACGACCAAACGAATATTCCCAAGCGATAATGAATATTTTATAACCACTTGCTTATTTTGAAATATTTGCGTATTTAACCCTTAACTATCCACATTAATCAAATCAACCCTTACTATTTCAAAATAATAAATAAAGGAAATTCCTTTTTATTAAAAATTTTGAGGTCTTACAACCTCCCTCCTTATGAAATTTAAGTCCTCGAAATTGGCGTCGTACACAGTGTTTGAAAAGGTGAGGATACCTCGCTTTCATTTAGTTTCAATTCCCGGTCATTTCCTCTATAGCATGATTCCTCCACAAAACTTTAACTTGTGGTATGACCTTTGCTTGCGTAGGGACATGCTCCTTCTATCCAAGATCTTGGCAGGTACCTCCTCATCGTTAAGTCTTGGCTATCTCGTCAGGTTCTAACTTCGATAACGTGGTTGGTCTTTCACATATTTACTGAAATGCGGATATGTGAAACACATTATGAACACGAGACATACTCGGAGAATAACTTGTGAAGTCTATAGGCTACATTTCCTACTCGGTCGAGAATTTGAAATGGACCAATAAATGCGTGGATTGAGCTTTCCTCTCTTCCCAAATCTTGTAACTCCCTTCCATGGAAGCAACTTCATGACAATACATGATCCCCTACATTAAATTCCACGTCCTTTCGATGAAGATCCGCATAACTCTTTTGTCGATCTTGTGCTTGGTTTATATATTGTCGAATCATTTGGATCTTTTCGGTGATCATACGTACTTAACTTTCGGGTCCCAACAATGTTGCTTCACCCACCTCATCCCAACATATTGGAGAACGACATTTTAAATCCATATAATGCTTGAATGGAGCCACACTATACTTGCACGATAAGCTGTTGTTGTAGGAGAATTCCACCATGGTAAATACTTATCCCAACTACCCTTGAAGTCTAGGACCACGAGTCTTAATAGATCTTCAAGAGTTTGAATAGTCCTCTCGATTGTCCGTCCGGTTTGGGGATGGTATCTTAGAACTAAATCGCAAATCCGTGCCCATAGCTTTTTGCAAGCTAACCCAAAATCTTGAAGTGAATCTTGGGTCACGATCCGAAACTATGGATCTGGGCATGCCATGCAACCTCACAATCTCATTCACGTACATACTAGCAAGGCGTTCAAGGAATAAGTCTCCGTGTCGGCAAAAATGAAGCGGAACTTGGTTAATCTATCAACAATAACCCAAATAGCATTGATGCCTTGAAAGCCGTAGGAAGACCCGTAACGAAATCCATAGTAATGTGTTCCCACTTCCATTCAGGAATCTCAAGTGGTTGCAACGGACCCTTAGGTACAAGATGCTCACTTTTACGTTAGCAAGTTAAACACATCGAGATAAACTTTGCAATCTCTCTCTTCATATTGTTCCACCAAAATGTATGTAGAAGATCACGATACATTTAGTACTTCGAGATGGATTGCAAATGGCGTATTGTGTGCCTCCATCATAATCTTGTACTTCAAATCGAGTCGTTAGGAACCTGAAAGTCTAGAGTGGACTCAAAGTATTCCTTCTTCATCAATTCTAAACTTAGGAATAGCTCCTTCTTGTACTTTCTTCTTCATACGCATCATTTCTCAAGATTCGGTGGCTTGAGCAACCTTAACTTTTTCTATTAAAGTTGGCTCTGTCGTATATACTGACATCATCGCTTTTCGTTCACGCATATGATCTTCTACTCAATCGTCGGCTACCACGTTAAACTTTACGGGGATGGTATTGAATAGTGTGGTGTGTAGTCTTTTTCAATAGCTCGAGCCAGCGTCATTGCCCGTGTTGAGTTCTTTTTGAGTGAAGAAATATTTAAGGCTTTTATGGTGCGAATATATCTCCACTTTCTCCCCATATAGATAGTGCCTCCATATTTTTAAGCGCAAAGCATTTACTTGCCTGACTCTAGATCATGAGTAGGATAATTCCTCTCATACTCTTTAAGTTGTCGCGAGGCATAGGCTATGACTTTCCCGTTGCATGAGAACACATCCTAACCCTTTGCACGAAGCATCGGCGTAGAATAACAAATCCATCCGAACGGATGGTATTGTTAGAAACAGTCTTAGAAATAAGTCTCCTCTTAAGCTCTTGGAAACTTTTCTCGCATTCTTACGCTCCAAGCGAATTTTGTATCCTTAGGAGTTAGGCGAGTTAATGGAGTAGCGATTAGAAAAAACCCTTCCACGAATCTCAGATAATAACCGGCTAAGCCCAAAAAGCTCGTACTTGATCCATGAAACTTGGTTGCTCCCAACTTTGTATTGCTTCAATCTTGGCCGGATCAGCGGATACTCCATGTTTTGACACCGTGCCCAAGAATGCTACTTCCTCAAGCGAACTTCGCATTTCTTCAATTTGGCATATAGTTGGTTTTCACGAAGCCTTTGGAGTACCGACTTCAAATGGTGCTCATGATCTTCACGGCTTTTGGAATATATGAGGATGTCATCAATAAAAAACAACAACGAATTGATCCAAATATTCCTTGAATACTCGGTTCATCATATCCATGAAAGCCAGCGAGGAGCATTAGTTAGTCCGAAAGACATGACTAAGAATTCATAATGCCCATCTGGGGAGTTACGAAGCGGTCTTTGGAATATCCTCGATTCTAATCTTGGTGATGATATCGAGCGAAGATCGATTTTTGAAAAGAATTGTGCCCTTACATTTGGTCAAACAAGTCATCAATCTGAGGTAGAGATACCTATTCTTGATGGTGACATGGTTCAATTCCGATAGTCGATACAAAATCGCATACTCCGTCTTTCTTCTTTACAAATAAAGCAGGGAGCACCCCGAGGAGATGTCTAGGGGCCAGATGAAACAGATGTCCAACAAATTCACGTAGTTGGACCTTTAACTCTGAAGTTCAATAGGAGCCATTCGATATGGGGTTTTAGAAATGGGCTTTGTACGGGTTCAAGATCAATAAAGAATTCAACTTCACGTTACGGGGTAGGCCAGGAAGTTCTTGAAAAACGTCGGAAAAGTCGATAACAACGGGAATATTATTCAAATTTGGCGTGTCTTTATTCAAATCCATAACATGGGCTAAGAAAGCTTGACATCCGTTTTTTAATAAGCGAATAGCTTTATGATTAGATATGATGATGATCGATTTTAATGGTTTAGTTGCTTGAATTAAATACAACGGGTTGGTTAGGAATATGAAAACTAACAACCTTACGAAAACAATCAATTTTGGCATGATGAGTAGTTAACCAATCAATCCCTAAAATCACATCAAAAGCAAGTATCTTTAAAGAGATAAGGTCAACGGGTAAGGTAATGGTGCCAACTTGAATCAAACAAGATTTATAAGCGATGGATGTGATGAAAGTTTCTCTAACGGAGTTTCCACGAGATAGGTCAAAGTCTAATTTCTCCGGTCAGTTTAAGCGTTGAGCACATGCGGGAGAGATAAATGAATGGGTATGCCGGTATCAAGTAAGGTATAAACTTAGAGAATTTATAAATAGCTTACCGTGATCACCTCGTTTGGGTTCCTCGCATTATGACCGATCCTGAACAAACGCTCTTCCGGAATCGTTGACTTTGACTTTTACGGGACGATCTTTTGAGTCACCGTCCCCATTGAACTAGGTTTAAACTCTTGTCTGATCTCGGCGATATGTCCTTCCTTTCCACAATTATAGCATACCTTGAGCTGTTGTGGGCGGTTTGGTGATATGTCCCTCTTTTCGCATTTGTAGCATATATATGGGTGGTGGTTCTCCTCCACTTAGAACCGATTCTTTGCAACTTTGTCATCTTCTTCATAGTCGTTGTTAAATCTCCTCTTTTAAAATCTCCTCTAACTTCGCTTCTTATTTTTCATGGCCATGATTACCACAGTGGTTACCATTTACTGTCCGTCTGTTTCTTTCTCATGAGTTATCATTATTACATTGTTTGCTATATCTACGATCGATCCACAGTTGTGGTCCCTCGGTTGGCCGTACTCGTTATCTCGCTCTAATAATTGAGCCACATTTACAACATCTGAATAAAGAAAATTTATGAAAATGAGATCTTGGCGTATCTTGGGTTTTCAAACCTCTAAGAAACATCCATGTCATCGTTCCTCATTCTCCACCAAATGAGGTCTGAAACACGGATAACTCTGCAAACTTTGCCTCGTCTTTGAGACAAATCGTATTGTTTTGTTCAATCGATGAACTCCACTTCCTTCATATAGCGAACACTTTCGGAAAGTATTTGTCATTAAATAACTCTGAAAGCGTCTCCCAAGACATCTTTGAGTGCGGTTTGGATGGAGTGCAACTTCACGAGACTCCCACCGATGATACGCCTGCCTCGCCACGGAACATAAAAGGTGGCGAATGGAACCTTCTGTTCCTCAGTGCATCCCAGACATCGAATATCTTGGTAATTTGTTTGACCCATGTTTCCGCCATGATCGGATCGGCTTTCCCTTAAATTCTGGTGGTCCCAACTCTTTGAAGCTTGCTTGGTTTTGTGACAACTTGGTGAATTACTATCATTTCCTCTGTATTTTGAACACGAGTTTCCCTCGTGCGATTTTGCATGAGCTGCAAAAAACTTCTAAACATCCCTCGTTCATCATCGCTTTCGATGGTGTTGTTCACGGGAGAACATTGCCCGACTGTTGCACGTTCTCCTCGTTGGTGAGTCTGAGGCATCTCCACGGTCTCATTTCCATTGTTAATATTCTCGATCGACATTCTCAAATCTTATCATAAAACAAGGGTTAATTAAGAAATCAATATATCACATAATATCCTATATCTTGACCAACTAACAAATAAGCTTAGGTAGGACACACTAGCGAAGGATTTACTCGTCTCTCCCTCCTAGTTCTATTCCCAGATCTCATTGAGAGATCATATCCTAAGCTACGATACCAAGCTGTGGCGCCCCCAAAATAGGTATACATCACCCATTACGAGTTGTCAATACATGATGCGAAACAACTACAACTTTATTATTACAACAAGAAAAGCGTGAGTTTGAATACAAATATTATCTTCTAGACAATATCTATACTCAAATAAATCCTCATCACATTTATTGATACATTATTTTACAAAAATGGTGAGGACTACTAAACAATCCTTTCTAAAACCTTCATTCCATACCCAGGCTAAATTACTAAAGCTTATATTCTAGCCTCCACGAGAAAAATGGAACAAAAAGGAAAAGGGTGAGCTCAACTAGCTCGATAAAGAATATTATGACTAAGATAATATACAACAAATTATCGTTAGTCTTCAACGAGGAAAAATATAATAGAATCTGATAGACAACAAATTTTAAATCAATATTACATGGCGAAATAATAATTCATTAGAAGAGTTAAGTAGAGAATGCAAACTACTATCTTCATGTATGAATTTAAAAGTTCATCGTCTATCTTTTATCCTGTAACATCAATCGATATACATCTGGAATCAAATATTCATCTTTTTACTTTCTGAGGCGAAAGATATTCATCGATTAGTCATATTCATTTAAACACTGTTCATCTTTTACCTACTGGGCGAAGATATTCTTGAAAATCATTCATCTTTGCACTTCTGGGCGAAAGATATTCTTAAGAAATCATTCATCTTTTTTGCTACTGGGCCAAGATATTCCATAATATCATCATTTAAGGCGAGGATGATGAAAAATATTTTTTTTTAAAAAAGCGAATCCGGTGAAACAAAATGACAAGGATTAAGGATTAAGGATTAGTACTTGGTTTTATCCACGTCCAAAATACCTCAAAAATAATCATAGTGGTGTAAAATTCAAGAATGATCAAAACATGGATCTGATCGAGTTAGTATCCGAGAATAGATGTTTTAGACGAAAAGAAGAAATTTTATTTTTATTGAATAATCTTAGTATCGTGAATAGTCTTAGTATCGTGAATAGTCTTAAGTATCGTGAATAATAACTCAGACACCAAAAGATAGAAATTCCACAAAAAACATCTTCACGCTTCATGAATAGTACTAAGTGAATAGTAACTTCGTGAATAGTAACTCATGAATAGTAACTTCGTGAATAGTAACTCATGAATAGTAACCCATGAATAGTAACCCCAGAGCATGAAAAAGTTCCAAATTTGATAAAACTTGAGATCAACATTTCGATATAATGATATTGAAGAAATAATATCATTCTGAAAAAAAATAATATCCTTACCTCGAAAGATCGATACTTCTTAGCTAGAATCACAAGGATATAGTCTTGAAGGGAACTTGCCGTTTATCTAGCAATACTCAAAGTATACTCAAAATACTCACAAGAATAAACTCGATAATATAGAGAGAAAACTTGATTTACGGTGTGATTTTCAATTCTAACCTAAGCACCTATTTATAGGAAAATGCTTAGAACACAAAAGCGAGAAAATTTAATAAATTAATATATATATATATATATAAATTCATCGCCAACCTTAGAATTCAGATCCTAGCATTTCCCATGCCACCTTCTAGAAAAGTAAGAAAAAAAACGTTTTCATAAAATAAATAATTAAAACTTTCAAAAAATCAATTATTTGAACTTGAACTTCAATAATTCATAATAAATAGCCCTTTCATCAGAAAATTCGAATCTCGCGAGTTTTTATAGGAAATTCAATTCTCTACAACTTTGCGGAAGAAAAGTTTTCCAAATTCCAAATGGAAATTGATCGAAATCCACAAGCGCAGTCGATTTTACAATTTATAATCAAATTTCGATCGATAAATGGGGTCCACAGACATGTTTAACATGTTTTAAACATTTATTGCAACAAAAATACTCTTCCTCCTCGTATACTCATATATCCCACATTAGTTGTAAAAATATCACCATTAATATATTATTAAAATAATATATTTAAATGAATTATTTTATCGAGAAAAAGATAAAATTTCAATTTTCAACAATTGTCACTATAAAAATTTTCTCCATCTATATCCACATAAAATCAATATTTTTCTCATCATATGAATCAATAATTAATTATTCATAAATAATATTACTGAGAATCACAATATTGACAACCAGGCGGTTCAGGGAAGAGGGGCTTTCGATAAAATTTCTTCTTCTTGGCAGCATGATTAGGTGACCAAACCTCTCCTTAAGCGAACTTTCTAGACATTGCCAATAATGTTATCTAATAATATTATTCGAGATAATATGAATTATTGCTTCCGATAATGAAAAATCTTGTGTAATGACAATTATTGAAACAACGATGATATAAAATATCAACACGACAATTATTAACTTTCGATAAAATCTTTGAGCGATAATTCTGTAACCATTATTGAGTAGTGCCTTCTTACGTAAGAATCAATAATTGGTGCAATCTGGTATCTGTTGCTTGCTCAACAAGCGTATTATTAGTGTGTTTTAACCACCGGGTATTCAACGATATAATTAATGACAACTACTGTAGTTATTTAAAAACAACTTATATTTGTCGTTTTCTTCATCCAATAAACTTTTCAGTTATGGGGCCCACATGGTCTGTAGCGTAAATCGTCGTGATTATTCCCGAAACGATGCGAATATTCCACGACCAAATATTCCCAACGAATATTCCACTTGCTTATTTTGAAATAATGAATATTTATATAACAAATGCTTATTTTTCAAAATATTTAAAGTATTTAACCTTTACCCACTATCCATATTAATCAAATCAAAATAATTACTATTTCAAAATAATAAATAAATTTAATTCCTTTTTATTTTTAAAAATTTGTTTTCATGGAAAATCTTAAAATTCCTCCTTCAAAATATTTTATAAAATAATTTATTATATATTGGAAAATCATATATATCGAAATTTACAAGTTATACAAATAATACCTGGAGTTGCATTCTCAGCTGCCACCGTATACTGGACCATCATATTGAAAACTCGTGCGGTTGATTCTGTTGGTCTGTTTGTTGAAGTAGGTTTCGTTGTCATTAGAGTCCCGCTGCCTTTTCCTTTACTCGCGCTCCCTGTATCCCCTCCCTTTTTCGGACAGTCTTTCACCTTATACTCCATTGATCCACACTTAAAACACCTCTTGTTCATCCTTAGATTGGGGCAGTTAGGAGAGATATGTCCCTCATGCCCACACTTGTAACACACAAACTTACCCTTAAGACACTCTCCCGAGTGATTCTTTCCACAATTCCCACACTACGCAACCTGTTTCTTTCCACCTCCTGGCCTACTTCTGGTATTCCCGAAATTATCTCCTTTTCTTTTCCCAGTCTTACTGCCACTATTTTCTTCTCTGGCTCTAGCTTGATTTGCTTCCCACCAAAAATTCATCTCCCCTTTCATCGTATAGGTGACAAAAGCTGTCTTTTGCCCATCCGTTACTCTAGCTGTCACAAACATCTCTACAGGGTCAGTTGATCCTCTAAATCCTGGCTGTTCAATTACTTTGAAGTCTTTGACGTTTGCTGATCGATTACTTGGTTGATTTCCCGCTGCTGGTATTCTGTTCTGCATAGCTTGAACGTCCACATTCGCCAAATTTTGTGTTGGGTCTAGTTGTCTTTCAGCTTTGTTGACAGGTTCTTCTGCCTTTTGGTTTTGTTTTTGTCTTGGCCGCATTATCTGATTAAATAAGATCATGTTCATCTAACTAATTCATCGTACTTTTCATAGCATAGCACATAATGCTTTAAACATCTGTTATTCCCTTTGTGACATAAAAGTCGGGAATCGTTGCCACAACTTATACGAAAGTTGAGAATACTACTTTACACAGACATACTTATCATATACTCATCATAGAATCATACATATTCAAATAACACTAATACTACTCATTTTATACGCCTTCACTAAGGATCATTTACTTAGCATTCTATATATTCCTATTATCCTCAATAATTATTTTACACATAACTATACCTAGTTCGTCAAACTTTCCACACATTATGAGTTTAAGAACTCACCACAAACATATGAGTTCAAGAACTCGAGCTTGATCTTTTATCTTGTAACTATACTCTACCTATCAGTCATACTATCATTTGTGGGTCCAGTACTACACTTTCCTGTATAATCACCTCATTGAGGTAGCTTTCAATGTGAGCCTCTATTTCAGCTATTGGCTTTGATATTGGCTCGGTTATGGAGGTTGACTCCTTCTTTACGACCTGAGGGTATGCTAATCCTTATCTCACATAACATCTACACACTAACTATCTTGATTAACATATAGTATATACACACAACAATTAATAATTTTATATAAGTTATCTTTTATTTTATTTAACGATGAATTTATTCAATTCATCTCCTTTTAAACTCTATATGAGTTATTTGTATTTTCAATGTTTCCCTCTGTTCTAAGGTTATCGCCTAAGGTCGATCCCACCTAAGGTTTCTAACCCTAAAGCTTTGATACCAACGTGTGACGCCCCCAAATCCGGGTACTTGAAACCCGTACTCGGTGCTTCACGATACCATTTCTATAAGCTGAATAATACTAATAATAATAACAATAATATAGAATTCAAACTTAATTTACATATATCAAAGTCTAATCCCAAGTACGTAACCTTTACTTCAATATATTACAGGATAGATAATAAATATCATTGTCTTAATAAACTATAACTATTATACAACATAATATAAATCTCATTCGAACAGCTTTCCTTTCCTCTTGTTCTTACCTGAACCTTCTGGTTGATCATACTTAACTAAAAACATTTAAATTTAAAGCAAGAATGAGCATTTAATTGCCCAGCAAGTAATAACAACAATATATATTAGCTGAAAGAATTAAATATTTTCTTTGAAAGACACTTCTACAACGAATCAACAGTTGTGAAGTAAGCTGAACCAATAATAACAACATATCACTTTTATATGTAATCTTTGAAACTACGTATAGACAATAACTGGAGATCAGTCGACAGACTATGAACATTGTTTTTTTTTATTTTTACTAGGGTTTAGCTGAACTTCATCTGCAAACCGTCATAACTTACGGACACGAGAGTGATCTGCCCAATGTGCCCTGTATTGATCAATACTACATTCAAGAATGATATTATCGTTCACTCTATCCACCTTAGGTGCACAAAAGTTTCCAATATTCGGGATGTTTATACTTAGTCGGGAATCCGAACCAAAACAATCTGGTTGGATATAATAACGTTCTATCTTATTCAACAATATTTTTATGTCTAGCTGAATCAAATAGCTTAGACGGCTTTTAAGTCAACATATACATATTTGAAATCAATAAGTATGTATCAACATATGATTAAATATAATGGTTATCCAAGTGGGGACAGTTGTCTAACCCTATATACGAATTAACGAACAAAATAAATATCTGAATTATACAATAATACAATGATTGGATAAAGTAAGAACTTTTATGAATACAAAGATTGGATACATAATCAATAATAATAGAGTTAATAATCTGGCATAATAATATGATTCTGAAACTTTCTTACTCATGTCTGTTGCATAAAGGAAATGCAAAAGTAGGATACTTGCACAATGTAAATAATAGATTAGATACTTGCTCAATAATAATTAGAGTAAGTTTAGGAAACTTGCATAACATGATATACCTGTTTGCACGAAATAAAAGTAGTGCATAAGGTTTAGATACTTACCGAAATGCCTTTACATAACGCAACTTAGATTAATCTTTTATACAGCGACCTATCATTAATAAGATCATTCGTTCAATTGGAATAATATATCGTAACACATAGTACTGCTAATTGCAGTCAGCACATAACCTAATAACATTATCACATATGTTTAACAGTCATTGGATCATAAACAGACACATATCTAGTCAATTTATCTAAGTCCAGATCAATTTCTAAAATATTTCTATATACCGACGGCTTTATCGGATAATTATCGAGTCTAAAACTCTATCGTATAGTTCAATAATCGTTTAGATATTTTAAATATCAGTCATATTATTTTTCATAGCCTTATAATAATTTTTATATAATTATTATACTTTATCATGAATTTTCAAACACTGAAATCATTATTAAATGATTTAAATATTAACTAATTCTATTATCATTAATATTTAATTAATAATAAACTATTAATGAAACTATTTCCAACATATTAAAGTTATTTATAATAACTCAAAATATTTTTAAAGTATTAATATTACCCTTAAATGATTTTTAAAATATCTAAAATTATTTTTAAACAATTACTATTAATATTAGAATATTAATTTATTATTTATCAAAATATTAAAAGTCATTAATTATAACTTAAAATATCTTTAATTCATTTATTTCCTTTTTAAATGATTTTTAATTCAATAAAACCATTTTTAAACTATTTATTTAATATAATTATTAAATAAACTTAATATCATTAATATTAAATTATTGATGAAATTTACCTTTAAATATCAAAAGTTATATTTTATAAGTTAAAATATTTTTAAACTATTTATTTTCATTTAAAATGATTTTTATAATATTAAAATCATTTTTAATTTATAATTAGTAATATCATTAATATTTAATAATTAATGAAACTTATCTTAAAATATTAAAAGTTATGTTTTATAACTTAAAATATTATTAAATACCTTATTATTATTTAAAATGATTTTTAATAAAATAAAATCATTTTAATTAATTTATTTAATGCATTTATTAAATAATTTAAATACCAATAATATCCAAATAAATATTAATATTTATGAAAAATATGTCAAATTATTAAAATTAATTTTTATAACTTAAAATAATTTTAAAAGCTGATTTTATAATTTTTAGGAACTTATTTCTATTTTTAATGTATTTTTCGAATTTATAAAACAAAAATAATTAAATCCATCGCTAAAAAGGCTTTAGCGACAGTTTACTGTCATAGAATAGTGTTCTTGAGGCTCAAGAACACCGACGATCAATGCTCAAGTGTACCTCCTTTGACCATCTTTAATTCGTTCTGTGTAGTGTTTCTTGGCTAGCTATAACTTGGATGTTGTAGTACTAGTGTCTAACTACATGTTACAACAATAATCATGACAATACAACTTAAAACGAATGAGATCTGGGCTTGCAAAGTAATTGTCAGATCTGTTCTTGGTTTTCTGGGTTACCCAGAAACCTAAGACAGTTCTTAGGTACTACGTTTGGGCTTCTATAAATATATTTCCAAGTAAGGTTTTGGTTGTTTAGTGGTTTCAGAGTGTAGTACCCATGCTAAGGAAGAGATCTATTATCCTTAATCAGTCTAACTACATCACAATCGCCAGATCTAAGTCGGTCAAACCACATCCAAATCAGTGTTCTTGATTTTACGGAAATTCCGAGCGATATCATGTTCATATCTTGCTACTTTGGCCGCTTCGGCACTTTGATCCTATTCATCATTTAGGTGATATTAAGGTTTTAATATATAGCCCATATAACATATTATAACATGGATACAACAACACAAACAATTCACATAACGCAAGAGAGATTGGGACTCATGAACAAACTGTCAGACCCATCTGGTAACTTCGGGTTACCCGAAACAAAAAACTTAACGGTCAACGATTTTGACTGATTACTACATCCGATCCTTTGTTTTCCAAGGTTCGAAAGTGTGCTAGACTTGAAGTCCTCATGTCGAGAAGAGATCTATTACACAAAGTCGAAGAAAACAACAAAAGAATAACAATCTATGACGGGGTCAAACATGGTCGAAAAGTCGTTCTTCATATTTTTGAAATTCCCGAAATAAAAATCGTGAGCGAGGGGCCGGTTTGACCATCCTCTAAGTTCGATCAATTGATTATTTAAAGGCTCAAAAGCCACAAATATAAAGTACATATGATAGGCTATAACCTGTTTACTATAATATCATCAAATGATTTACAAACTGACAGATCTTAGCCTTTCAAAACAATGTCGAATGACGAAAAAGCTTTACGGGTTGCCCGAAATTAGTAAAAAGTCATGGCCCGATCAACGACCTTTGACCATCAATAACTTTCACTCTATAAGCGATCGACTCACGAATTAAGTTCCAGATTCAAGATCACATAGCATACTACATGATTAAACATTTAAACCACAAAAACACATAACATACAAGGATCTATGAGGACTGACATTTGGCTGTCAGACTCAAAAACAAAAATTTCCAGATTTTGTAGATCTTCAAATCCGAGCCTCTAGATGTTATGGATCTAACATCTAGCAACCCAGATCATCGTTCTACACCATATACAACATATTTTAACAATAAATTATAACATCTAACATGCAAATCAAGATCAGATTTCTAATTTAGGTTTTACCTTTTATGAACAAATTCTTTGATTCTGAAACTTCGAGTGCATTCTTTGAAAGTCATGGGGCTCGATTTGGGGACTGATCCACTACTAAATTTTGTAGGGTTAGATAGAGAGAGACTTGGTTGGGTGTTTGGATAGAAATGATGCAAAATATGAGACTTTCTCTTTCTTAAATTATCTGATGAATTGATATAATGAACTTGGTGGTGAATTGAATCGATATGATGGAATTCTAGGCTGCTTGCTAGGTTGATAGGGTAGGGTGGCTAGCAAGATCTTGCTAGATATTGTCTAACCAATAATTCAAGAATGGAGACAAAAGGGCATTTTTGCAATTTCCTTTTTAATCTCAAGGTATTCTTGTCTAAGGTGCTTGAATCTAGGGTTTAATCACTAGATTTTATATTTTAATGTTTCCCAAATAATTACTAGGGTTCAAAGATTAAAATTAAAGTATAATAAAATTTTAATTTTAACCACTGATAATTAAATTAGGATTTTAATAGAAATTAGGGTTTTATTAGAAAATTAGGGTTTAATTATTAGGGCTCCCAAATTAACAATTAGGGTTTCTTAATTATCATTATAATTCAAAAAAATAATAATTTGGGTTTCTAAAATTTGCAATTAGGGTTTCTAATTAGCAAATTAGGGTTTTCAAATAAATAATTAGGGTTTCTCCTAATTACAGAAATTATAATATACACAATAAAATTCATATAACACCATTACTACTACGGTCTCGAACTCATAACTTGAGTTTAACAATTAAGGTTTAATAACACGATATGAGGTCATACCTAATTTACCACAATTGAATAACCATTATCGGTCTCCACATTTACAATTACATATTTATAGCACTAAAAATTAAAATATAATTAATTTTATATTATTATTCTCATCCTTGATCAATACCCAAATTTAGGGTTTGGATTCCATATCTGTTTATCTTTAATTAAGTTAAAATAATTAACTTAAATATTACGAAAAAAATAAAATATTTATTATTATAATTCTAATAATCATTTCATATATTATTTAAATAATATAAAATCATGTTTTCATGGAAAATAAATAATAAAGACATTTCTACTATAAAATTAATTACTATAGAAATATACTTTATAATGATCAATTATTCTAAAATAAAATTGTTTGAAATTATTCATGAAATAAATAATTTTATTTATCACATTTATACATACACATACTTACTTGACATATTCTCATCTTTAAAAAAAATTAATATGCAAAATTTCTTATTTATTTATATAGAAAATATCGGGTTATTACAGAAGACACTGTTGGTCTTTTGGACTTATGACCAGTCTTGTTCTTCTTTAAGATCTGTGAAATAGTGGCTTGATCCTCTTCAACTTCCTCTTGCTGTTGCATGTTCCTTAGCCTCCTTAGAGTCTCTATGTTAGAGGACTCTACAAGAATGTTAGTTATAGATCCTTGAGGCTCTTCGACTTGTCTTACCCTTAGCTTTCTGTTGCCCTTGCTTTTTACGGCAAGAAGCGAGAGGGTTCTCCTTATCTGCTTCTTCTTCTTCTTCAACTTCTTTGACAATGATAATCCTCCTCTGGAAAGCTTTGATTCCTTTTGTTCCCCAGTTCTCCCAATGGACTCTGTCATCATTCTTACATAATCGGCGGGGTTCCTTTCCCAGGTTCTTAAACAAGCTAGCGTGTCGTTCTTCGATTTGGGTTGATAGCTTCTCCTTCATCATCCCCAATTTTGTCACCTAATGCAGATTGCAGAATGATGCTAATGAATCTCCTATACATCATCTTCGGAGTACTCATTGATTTCTTCGGGCTGACGATCCACTTGCCGATCCACTCGAGTAATACAGCACCATAATTGAGTTGAGTACCATGAACCAAAGCGGACATGAGCTTGAGATGAGTCTCATTTACTGAAGTCATGACACGAGCTCTTACAGGATGCATTTCCCAATAATGTCGACCAAAAATTACGTTCCTTTGAGGAAATCCTTCTTTTGTAGCCTTTCACGGAGGGATTCTTCTTGTGGTGCATTTTCTTCAAACCCTCTTGGAAGCTTATCTTTGTCTAGAAATGGGTGCCCCAATCTTTGAAACCTAGGGCCAGATTGAAGTTTTCTTCCCTTAGCATCATTTCAACTCCTCTTACTCGTGTAGTGATGGTGTTGTGTTCATACACTCCATTCTTGTAAAACTCCTTCACTAGCTTGGGATAGATGAGGGTGTAGGTTGCTCAGCGCCTCTTGAGACCTGCCTTTAGTAGTAGTGCTAAGGTCTTGTGAAATTTTGGTGGAGCATCCTTGAACTCATCAAAACAGTCTGTAGCTTTGAGATTACATTTGAAGCGACCATGATTACATGGTTGAGAAGTGGAATCTGATTGAGCTTTCTCTTGAGTTAGGGTTTTTCTTTGAGAGAGAGAGAGATAATCTTTTGAACTTCAGATTTCAAAAAACACGGTTCCAATTTGTACTTGTAGCTTCCCTCTCTCTTTTTTTTTGACTTAGTGGGATAGGTGTCGCCTTATGCTTGGCTCTATGATTTTGACTGTGCATGAATGTACTGATTTGCCCTTTGAGTCTTCAGTGCTGAGATGTCCTTAGGATGACTACGATCGTAGAGATAGTCACTTGGTCGTTGAGTTTGTCCGACAGTCGTTTAGTCTGATCACCATTCGTAGAGTCTGTCCTACGATCGTCGAGTCTGTCCGGATCCTTGTGATGAGTTTTTGACTAAGCATTCTTTTTAAGGTAACTCAGGAAGGGCCAACCTCTTGGTGATTCAAGGGTTAGGTTTGTCCCTGAGGCACCTCTTAGAGAGATTGCATTGTTATGAGGCTTGTCATCACAGGATTCACTTTGCTTGTTGGAAGGGCTTTAGGTCATCGTCGAGTCTGCACTATGATAGTTGAGTCTTTGCTACGATCGTTGAGGTAGTTGTCTGCATTACCTACTCGATCATGAACTTCCCTTTCGTCATGTCTACAATTTTGAGTCGACCTTTATATACATCATGGTTAGCACAATCTAGAGCATACAGTTCATGGTTGAAGATTTAGCATGCCTAGTTCACTTATTAACTTGTTAAATCTAGATTCATCTAGTGGTTTTGTAAAAACATCAGCAAGTTGAATTTTAGTAGGGATATATTGTAAAGATATAGTTCCATTTTGCACATGATCCCTAATGAAGTGATACCTTATTTCTATATGCTTGGTCTAGAATGCATGGCGAGGATTATGAGTTATTGCTATGGCACTTGTGTTATCACGATGTATGGGGAATAGATTTGAAATCGAACCCATAGTCAACTAGGTGATTTCTCATCCATAGGATCTGAAACGCATGATGACTACCGTACCACAATATATTAAACCTACGGTTGAAGTAGACACTTTGAGTTTTGTTTTTTGCTAAACCGGGACACAAGTCTGTTTCGAAGTTGACAGTGCCATCGATACTTTTTTTTGTCTATTTTGCATCCTGCAAAATCGACATCTGTGTATCTATCGGTTCAAATGAGGATTCCTTGGGATACCATAGCCCCAGTAGGGTGTACCCTTGAGATACACGAAGATCCTCTTTCTGACGGACAAATGTGAATCTTTAGGGTTAGCTTTGAAATCTAGCACATATGCATGTTACAAACATTATATCTGGTCTCTTGGCGATTAGGTATAAAGAGAACCTATCATACCTCTATATTGAGTTATATCAATACATTTACCTTTCTCATCCTTGTCGAAGCTTGGTTGCGGGGAGCAATTGGTGTTTTTCATGGGAGAGGTGATTCCATGCCATACTTCTTTAGTAAGTCTTTGATGTATTTGGCTTGGTTAATGAATATTCCTTCATCGATCCGCTTCACTTGCGACCGAGGAAGAAATTCACTCACCCATCATACTCATTTCAAACTTTCTCTTGCATTAGCTTAGAGAATCTCTTACATAACTTTTCGTCAAGGTAGAACCAAAAATGATATCATCAACATATATTTGAACTAGTAAGACTTTGTCTTTATGCTTTCTAAGAAATAGTGTGGTATCTACTCTACCTCCAGTGAACCCATTTTCTATTAAGAAGTTAGTCGATGTTTCATACCATGCTCTGGGGTGCTTGTTTAAGACCATATAAAGCTTTGTCTAATCTATAGACATAATTGGAAAGAGATGGATTGATGAAACCTGGAGGTTGTTCTACGTAGACTTCTTCTTGAAGCTCTCCATTTAGAAATGCACTCTTGACATCCATCTGGAAGACTTTGAACTTCATGTGGGCGTGAAAGCAAGAAAGATTACGATGGCTTCTAGTCTGACAACAGGTGTAAATGTCTCATCATAGTCAATGCCTTCTTCTTGAGAATAGCCCTTTGCCACTAATCTTGCCTTGTTTCTGGTGATGACCCCATCTTCATCCATTTTGTTCCTGAAGACCCACTTGGTTCCTATGACAGGATGACTCTTTGGTCTTGGTACCAATCTCCACACTTTAGCCGTTCAAATTGGTTGAGTTCTTCTGCATGGCTTCTATCCAACTGGAGTCTTCTATAGCATCCTCTATCTTCTTTGGCTCTATCTGTGACAGGAAGCTTAGATAGAAGCATTCATTCTGAGTAGCAGCTCTTGTTTTAACTCTTGCACTTGGATCTCCAATGATTAGATCCTGAGTATGATCCCTTGCCCATCTGTTCCCTGTTGGGACATCTCATCCTGATCCTTCTGTCTTAGGGTCTTGAAGGTCTATCTCTTCTTCTTCTTGGAGTGGAGGCTCGATGTCTTGGATGGACCTCTCTACGATTTCATTATCATGCTCTCTGATTTCACATGTGCGGTACTACTGATCGTAGTGTTGAGCTCGACGATTGCATTAAGTAGTGTGCACCTTGCTCGATTAAATAGTGTCTAGAGGCACTTTACTTTATGCGTGTCGGTTTCATCAAAGATGATGTGTATTGAGACTTGACATTCGGTGTCTTCTTGTTGAACACCACATAAGCTTTCTTTGTCATGGCATATCCAAGAAAGATCCCTTAAATCGACTTGGGGTGGAATTTTGTCGAATCTTGCTTTCCATTGTTGAGAATATAGCATGCACTGACTAAAGACATGGAAATAGGCGACACTTGGCTTCCTTCCTTTCCACGGTTAAATAGGGTATCCTCTTGATCGTAAAGTGAATTAATGATCTGCTCGTGTGTAGCATGCGGTGTTGGCGACTTTTGCCCGAAAGTATTTAGGCGGGGCAATTTCTTTGCTATTAGGGTCCTTCCGACCTCTATCGAGTTCATTCTTTTCTTTCAAAGAACTCCATTTTGTTGAGGAGTTAGTGGGCCGAGAAGTTATGGTGATGCCATTATCTGAAAGCGAACTTATCTATTAATGAAAATCGAATTCTCTTCCATGATCACTCCTTATTGCCTTGATTTTCTCTCCTTTCTCATTCATCACCGATCTGAACATTTTGATTAATTGAGGACTCATTTCATCCTTTGAAGTTAGGAAGAATACCCATGTGAATCTGGTGAAGTAAATCGACTATGACTAGAGAGTATCTTTTGCCTCCAAGACTAGGCTTGTTGGGATTGGTCCAAAAGATCCATGTGGAGCGAAATGCTGAGGGTTTGTCGATGGGTTAGCGGTCTTGCTCTTGAATGAGCTTCTGGTTTGCTTTCCAAGCTGGCAGGCGTTGGATGACCTTTCCTTCACAAAGTTGAACTTGGGTAGGCCAGCTACGAGATCTTTTGATGCCAGTTTGGACATGTTTTTGAAGTTTAAGTGAGACAACCTTCTATGCCATAGCCAGCTCATTTCCTCAGATGCTTTTGCCAGAAAACATATTGTCTCATCAGAGCTTAGTTGACCAAGATCTACTGTGTAGACATTTCCTTTTCTTGTTCCGGTCAGCTTTATGGCAGATGTCTTCAAATCTCTGACTAGACATTGGTTGTTGAGAAATGTTACTTGGTGACCCTTATCGCAGAGTTGGCTGATACTTAGAAGGTTGTGTTGGAGTCCTTCCACATAAGCTACTTTGTTGAAGATCTTGCACCATTACCAGTGAGCCATATCCTCTTGTCTTGCCGGCCATATCTCCAAAGATGGTGAGGGACCCTCCTTTTCTACATAGTTGGATAGTAGAGCTTTGTTCCCTATCATATGCCTCGAGCAACCACTTTCAGATACCATGTTGACGTCGTGGAGCTCTTTTCCTGTCAAAACATTTGAACCTTCATTTTGGTACCCATATTTGCATGGGTCCTTCTTTGTTAGTGCCTTTGGGGACCCAAATTTGTCTAATCTTGGGTCTCACATGCATGGAATTATAATAACACTTTGTAGCCCTATGACCATTTTTATTGCATATGAAGCATCTATTATAATGCATGCACGTGTGTGTGTGTGGTGATTCATCTTCCACTTGGACTTGTGTGGTTCCTTAGTTAACCTTCATTAAACGATTCTCTTTCTTCCACGTGTCCTTAGGTTTCATAAATAGTGATGAGTGTGCCTTACCTCTCTTGTACCTTCCCGGTTGATTAAATAGAGTTGATTTTGTTTGACTCTCTACGATTCTTGAGGTTAGTAAGTAGAGGTTGGATTACTCTTTTCCTTGATGAAACCCAAACCAACATGAGATCCTTTACTTCTCGAGTATAACTAGAGACAATAGAAACAAGGTTGAACTGGTTCTTCCAACTATGAGGATTTCACAAAAGCAATGCCTCTGCCAAAACTTGAGACGTTACTAGTGCTAATTTCCATTGTCTTTTCCATACTTAGCTCGAGATGGATTCCCCAAAGCTTAAGCTTTGTTACATCGAATGTGCTTCTCCGACTAGAGAGCGCGGCGGTCCATGGATGATGAGGATCATTCCATGCGAGAGATAGTCTTCTCTAGATCCTCAATTTTAGAGGTTAGCTTAGACTCTCTTTGTGCGTGATGTGTGTTTATGCATTTTAAAGTTTCATTCATTCTCGACTTGAAGCTTGGAGAAGATTAGTACTTAGAAGAGCTGCTTCAAGCTCTTCTTGAACTTTCTTCTCTCCTCTTGAATAAGTGAATGATCTTTAGACAAGACTCAACCACTTCATGTATTGATGTAGTCGATGGTTATGCCATGCAAAAGTTCTCAAGTCACTTATATCTACATCAGGAGAAGTAAAGTCAAATACCTCATCGATACTTACATCATGTATGTTTAGGCTTTGTTTGTCCTTTGCATGTTTGGCCATTAAGCACAGATTGGCCATATGTGGTTCTTCCTCATCTCCGGAGTCTACATTTGAGTCATTATCTGAATCACTCCACGATCCTCCGGCAACTAGGCCTTTGTCTCTTTTCTGAGGCCTCTTGGTTCCTTTGTATTCTTTCTTTGCCTGAGATTTCTTCTTTAGCTCTTCTTTGATAGGCTTATTGCAGTTGGCAATGAAATGAACAGGTTTCTTGCAGTTGTAGCATAAATCATTCAATTGTTCTGGTAGCGTGAATTCTTGACTTTTTTAGCTTTGGCTTACGGATTACGCCTTGTCGCGTGAACCTTCTTAGTCTCTTTACCAGCATAGCAAAGTCATCGTCATCGTCTTCATCATCATCAGAGTCAATCTCAGTGATGAATTTCGATGCACTTTTATTTGCCTTAAGAGCAACACCCTTATCCTTTCTTCTTCCTTCTGATAAGGTTTGGTACGTTGGGTCGACTCCGGTTAAATGCGTCGGAAGATTTCCATCAGATTGTTGAACTGTCATCTCATTAAGATTCTTTGATTCTCTTATTCTTTGTGGTCTTTGCATCCCACACCTTTCGGTGGGCTCTCATGAAGTTTATGGTTAGATCCTTGTTAGGATAGATCTTCCCATACTCTCGTAGAGAATTGAGCAGAACGTTAAATCTTTCATAAGTTGCAGTCACGTTTTCTCCCTGCACATGAGCGAACATTTCATATTCTTTGTGTCGGGAGGCCTTGTTCTCTCGACTTCTTCAGTTCCTTTGTGCATAATCGGCGATGCTTCCCAAACTTCCTTAGCCGTTTTGCTATTTACAACATTTTTCAAATGATCGTCCTCTAAGGATTGGAGCAGGATGTTCTTTACCTTTTTATCAAGTTGAGATGACTCTCTTCTCTATGTATACATCCATTCTTCTTTCACTTTTATTTGTACTACTGTTTGGATCGTCAATGGTTGGTTCAAGCTTTGTCCGGTATATAGGGCCCATTAAAAACGGTCTCAACTAGATCTTCATCTATTGAGTCCATGTAAGCTTCCATCCCGACTTTCCGATTAGCAAATTTATCTTTGTTGCACATTGGTGGCTTCTTTGCCTCCCGGTCTGGATTAAGCTTGATGCGAGTGCCATTTGGATCTACTAAAGCGTGTAAGTTGTAAAATAGAACCTACTTTGTTACCAATTGTTAGTTCCTAGTAGGCACAAGTTATCTAGAAGAGGGGGGGTTGAATAGATATTTGAAAATCTTTTCGTTTTAACTTGTTCTTAGATAATGATTAAAACTTTGTGGATTAGTATTTGTTTTAATCTTCTTTACCAAGCAATGGAGTTATGAGCGAGTAAGGCAGTTATAATAGATATAGCAGTTATAGCAATTATAGCATGAATGTAAATGACAGTTGTTTTTAAGTGGTTCAGAGCACTCAAAGCTCCTAGTCCACTCTTCTACTCAACGAGTAGGATATCCACTAAGGATGTCTTTTACAATCTTCTGAATCACACAGATTCCTTCTAGACTAGGAGTCTAGGAACTTCTCTAGTTCACTCTTGAACTCTTCAAGTCCAACGCAGACTTGGCTTTCTTCTGGTTCACTACGAACTCTTCAAGTCCAGCCAGAGACTTGGTATACTTCTTCATTGATTGATAGTTGTTGAGTTCTTGATGGTTTGCTACTCGATTCTTTGTGTAAGCCTTTGGTTCTTTAAGAACCCGAGTAGTGAAAGCAAGCTTTGCAATATCTCGGATCGTAGAGTTGAGCTTGAGAGAGATGTTCACATTGTTTGATTAATGCTTGCTTATTTCTCTCTCTCATCATCGATCAGTATATATGTGATGTTGAAAACTATCCGTTAGATCCATCCGTTGTGGCATTAAATGCATCTGAACTTTACTGTCTTTGTGATGAAGACATTTACGCACATCTTACGAATTCGCATTACGGCCCACTTTGACACCTGCAGTTTGCTTTCTCACCTACCACCTGAAAAGGTGTTTTGTCCCTCTTACCCATAGTACTATCCTTAGCTTCTTCAATACGCTTCTTTGTTGCATACTAAGGAAATTTCATACAATCTAGGACTGATGAGTACTGCAGCATCTGGGATCCATTCCTCACTTGTTGAAAACACAGATCATTCGGCTCGACGTTTTCTGACGTGAGACAGATGATGCTCTACGATTTGGATCGTGGTGTTCTACGATTTAGATCGTAGTGTCTTTTACATCTTTCCACACTACGATGCTATTAGTTGAGAGCACTACGATTTTCCTTTAAAACCTTCGTACACTATGATCTTCTCTTCCTCGTGTTGTTGACTCTACGTTCCCGAGAGCACACTACGATCGTTGACCTGTAAACTTCATATTTCCTTCAGCACACTACGATTGTGGAGTTAGCTCGGCAATCGTTGGGACCACTCTCTGAAGTCCAGAAGAGTCTCCTTGAAAGCGGGCACACTACGATCTTGGGGCTCTACGTTTTCTACCTTGACTTCTGCAATGTTGATCAAACTGATGCACTATGATTTCTTCAAGACTAATCTATTACATCTTAAGATCAACCTAATAGTTTTGATCTTTCTATCTATACATTCTTTAACAGAATGATACACGTTGAAAGCTTGATCAGCCTAACAATTTTGATCTATCACTAAGTCCTTGTACATATATTCATTTAAGGACCTTACAAATAATCATGAACACATGCATTAAAACATCAAATCATAATATGCATTCTCCCAACAGCACTATTGATCAAAGCACAAATTATTATTTGTTTACTAAGAAGCATATTTTCTCAAGTATAAAAGTCTTTGAACTTTTATAAATACATTTGTTCTTTAATTATTATCTACTTATTTGAGAAGCATCAATATGTACTAAATTCTTATCTACTTATTTGAGAAACACATTGTTGTAAAATCATTTGTAAAATGAGAAAAGGTCGATTTAGTTTATTTTATGTACACGTGAGAAAGAGGCGAGTAATTCTTCACCAAGACCGAGTCTTAGAGGTCGTCACGGAAGTTGGGTCTCTAGTGTACTTGTGAGGTGAGGAAGAGGTCATTGTTTCAAGACCAGATCATAGAGTAGAATTGAACTCAAAAGAAAGGTACAACTAAACTTGAGGAGGGAGCGGGGAGCTTGCTGTCCAAGATAGATTAGTTAGGAACAGTTGGAAGTTTGACTATAAAACTTTGTAAAGGCTTCTCCGCCTATTGAAGGAGTATTTATTACTGATAGTAATAGGATCTCAAGTCCTGAAGAGGAGCTTGAGACTGGACGTAGCAGTATACCCAGGATGTATGTTGTGAACCAGACAAATCTATGTGCATTGTGTGATTGATTTTTTATTGTCTTGCATATTAATTTCTAACACTGCAAATTAATTATACAAAAAAATCAAAAAGGCCTAAGATAATTTTTAATCAGTAATAATCTATTCAACCCCTTACTAGATTATTATTGGACTTTCAATATTGATCCAATGACCACCCTAACACCTATGCCTAGTTGCTATTATTTTACAAGGATTAGTATTTAGTACTATTATTATTTTTATGATTGTTATTATTATTATTATTATTATTATTATTATTATTATTATTATAATAATAATAATAATAATAATAATAATTATTATTATTATTACTACTACTACTACTACTACTACTACTACTACTACTGTGACGCCCCCAAAATAGGTCCCAAAAGTCCCCAAAGAAAAATAAGAAGATTACTATCATCTTCTTTCCAATGGTGAGTCTTCTCTTGACATATAAATATCACCGTTGTCTCCAAGTGAAAATTATATTTCAAATAAACTCCAAGATCATATAGGTAGTGCTCATAGAAATATATTCAACAAGTGGATGTGCACAACCATGTCTTATGAGAACACGAGGTTATATGTCATTAGACATCTTGTATGATAGGGCAAAACACCCTTCCAAAGTTGGGTTACTCACCCTATTTGATTCACCAAATATAACTACTAAATGATGTATAGAATACAACACACTTTTCAATCTTGTTTATGGAGAACCTCCATGACTAGAGACCACCGTTCTATTCCCCTGTTATCCCCGCTCAACCCGTGAACACTCTTTATTACAAAAGGAATTGTGAAGCAAAAAAGTGAGAGCACAACTAGCCTAGTAAAGAATATCACGACTAAAGCTAATTTACATCATCAATAGTCTTCATCATTAATAAATCGAGATTTAGAACATATGGTAGATGATAAAACTTTTCAACCATATATTTGCGGTGAACGAGCGATCCATTAGAAGAGTTAAATACACCATAAGGTCTATTATCTTCTCCATGTTAAAAGTTCACCAACAATATTTTATCCATGTAAAATAAATCAACAGTTCCTATCCACAATCATATGATTAACTCATAATCATAATTGTGGTTCTAAATTCC
The DNA here is from genome assembly GCA_020205615.1 of Panax quinquefolius. Classification (NCBI taxonomy): domain Eukaryota; kingdom Viridiplantae; phylum Streptophyta; class Magnoliopsida; order Apiales; family Araliaceae; genus Panax; species Panax quinquefolius. Next base: position 92,865,998 of record CM035164.1, read on the forward strand.
TCTTCGCAACTAGCACGAAAATAATTTTCATCACCTATCTTCACCCGAAATATCAAAAATCATGGTTATACCAAATCAGAATTCCTGCTCATAATCATACTAATAAATTCATCTTTGCACTACGGCCAAAGATATTCATTAACAATTCATCTTTGCACTACATGCCAAAGACATACAACTGTATTTTAGAAGAGTCAAGTAGAGCATGCTATCTACTATCTTCTACGAATTAAAAGTGTATAATAAATATTTTATCGCTGAGACTCAGCTTAATAAATAATCCACATCATCAAATCACCCCTGCACTACGGCCAAGGATATTCGTTAATATCACATCCATGAATTTATATTTTATCGCTGAGACTCAGCTCGATAATCAATACATATCACTGAATTATCCATGCATACGGCTAAGGATATTCATTAATATCACGACCACGAATTATCCATGCACTATGTGTTAAAGATAATCGTGTTTTTCATCAACAATCGTGATCATGCCATAAAATAATTCATCTTTACACCCTTGGTCAAGAGAATCCATAGCCATAATCATACCAACAATCATCCATCAATGCCTTTACGGGCAATGAGGACTTTTTCCACATCATTTGTAACATTACGGTTATGATTATCTTAGAATAATCCCTAGTCATAATCATACCAAGTGCATCTACATACTACTACAAAGAATGACTTTCAACCTGATATGAGTATGAGGATGATGACAATGATATAAAAATCATTTAAATGAGATAAAGGATAAATATTAAACATTTATAATACAATTTATCAAGCGTTCAATAATAACCAAATGTGTTATCAATCACTTAATAATCTCATAATCTAATATCATTAATATTATAACAATATTTTAATCATTTTTTAAACTTATAAACAATTTATTTCAATTATTTACACTTTATCAAATAATGCATTTAATCATTTAAAAATGCCATACTCATAAGATTTCATCATCAATGATCAAATCCTCATCAAAATCAGCATATACCCTATATAGGATTCTCAAGCCATTAAATCCTATTTTCCAATTTTATTACTTCACATAACATATTTAATTTATTTACTCATAACTAGTTCATTTTATGATAAATACCAAATCAGATCCCAAAAATATTTCTTTTAAGGATTTAGCGAGATATATAGTCCCATCTTGAACATATATTTTTCTCAGAATTTTTAAAATTCATTTACTAGTTTTCATATGGCTAAAACTGCCGAATATTTAGACATTTATCATAAATTGTACTTTTGTCCAAAAATTCCGAAATTTACAGGGTATACTCTCCTGTTATATACATGTACTTCCAATAAATATTTCACCAATTTTGGAGTTAACCACAAGGAGTTATAAGAGTTTACTTTTAAAATAGTCTTTTCCCATAAAATCTATAACTCTTAATCTATACATCCAAAAATCGCCATTTTTGGACTCAATCTAGAAAACTCATCAAATTATCATTTCAAATTTTTCCAGAATTTTTTAGGGTCAAAAAAATTATGAAACTGCTCCTGGCAGAAACCCCTTTTTAATGAAAATACTATTCGTATGAATACGAAGGATCATTTACCATGCATGCGGTAATCCACATAGACAGGTTATTTTAACAGAAAAATAAAAAGATGGAACCGGTCATCATGCGTAAACGCATACGCAGACAAGATATTCCAACAAAATAATAAATAATGGAATAACAGAAGAATTCACCAAGCATGCGATGAATCCCTATGAAAGACAAAGTTATTCCAATAGAATAATAAATAATGGAACCAGGTCATGCGTAAACGCACAGAATAGGATATTCCATCGAATAATAAAAATGGAATAATAGAAGAATTTCACCATGTATGCGTTATTGCATGAATAAAGTTATTCCAACATAATAATAAAGAATGGAATAATGAAGAATTTCACCATGTATACTGTGAGTCCGTGTATATACGAGTTATTCCAATGAATAATGAAGAATGGAATAACGAAGTTCTCTTCATGAATAAGAAAGAAAGAATACCCCTTACGAGTACAACAAATATTATCCCTTACGAGTACAACAAATAATATCCCCTACAAGTACAACAAATAATATCCCCCTACCTTAAAAGAAAAGTATTCCACCAAGAGGGCGAAATATACTTGAAGAAAACTTGCATTATCTTCTACGCTCAAAGCTTTCTTAAACTCTAAAGAAATACGCCGAGATTATAAAAGAAGAACTTTCTCTATAGTTTCTCTCTAGAGTTTCAATTGAATTCGTAAGAAATAATGAAGGAATGAGCTTATTTATAGAAGAATGGACCTATAGTAACTAATTCATGAACGATCCAGTTGATTTACTTTTAATCGGACGGTCCATATTGATTTAATAAAATATTCTAGTAAAATAAAAATTTTAAATAAAATATAATATATTCTATTTATAATCGAATAAAACGAATAACTTTATAAAAGTATTACATTTTATATATAAAAGATTTTACTATCTGAAACACTATGCAGCACTATGCAAACACTATATGCATAATAGAATATTATATATTCTATTTATAGTCTAATAAAATAAATAATTTTATAAAAGTATTCTATTTTATATAAAAGATTTTACTATCAAAACACTATGCATAATAAAATATCATATATTCTATTTATAGTCTAATAAAACAAATAACTTTATAAAAGTATTACATTTTATATAAATATGCATAATAAAATATTATATATTCTATTTATAGTCTAATAAAAAAAATAATAATCTTAATAACTTGTCATCTCAATTATTGATATAATAATATATAAAATATCGACAATAATTGAATCAAATAACGTGAGATACTATGCAGCAATTACTGTAGTAATAATTGAACAAAACTGAGTGACTTCTCACATAAGCATTAATAATCAATACCGTGTGCTACTATGCAACCACACGTATTACTGTACTTTTGCTACCGAGTAGTTCAACAGTTTTAACTGTAAAACTTCCGCCGTTATTTTCATAAAAATATTTTTATCGTTTTCTCAATCAAACCGATAATTCCAGTTATGGGGTCCACCAATGATTGTCTTGTCGTATGGATATTTCCGACAAAAAGAATATTCCCCGACTAATCAAATATTCCCCGACACAAACGAATATTTTATATCAACTTGCTTAGTTTGCAAAATTTTCACATATTACCCTTAACTTTAAACTTTTATCAATTTAACTATTTACCAAAATAGAAAAATTAAACACTTTTATTTCTTAAAATTCGGGGTCTCACAATCTCTCCTCCTTATGAAATTTCACCCTCAAAATTTACGATCTGATATTCGAAAAGATGAGAATACCTTGCTTTTTTCGATTATACCTTCCTAGGTAATTTCCTCGCTATCATGATTTTCCCAATTCTCATCTCCTGTATTTCAGATATCATTCTAGAATATAGCTTCAAAACACAAAGGTTAATTGACATATCACAATTTGTCAACTTATCAAGTAAAAAATTTCACTTAGGTAAGTCACACACTATTAGCGAGTATATAACTCGTCTCTCCCTCCTAGTTCTAGACTCTTATCTCCGTCAGCGACCATATCCCTAAGCTCTGATACCATTTTTGACGCCCCAAAATAGGTCCACACGACCCATTACGAAAGAGTCGCCGATATCACACTATAAAATCAAATACAAACTTCATTTATACAATCATTGAACTGTCAGATAGAATACGACCACAGTTAACTGTGAGTTTTAATACAAATGTATGTAACTCTTATGGTGTCTCAACCACATCCTTAGAATGATACTTTACATAAAAGTACAGTCAAAAACTGTTTTAGAAATTAAAATCTTTGGGAAGTGCTCAAGGAAACCTTCCGTGCATGGGGAGGCCATGCGTCAGGTTATGATAGATATCATATGTCCACAAAATTATCCTTGGTTGTCCCAAAAGTCCCCAAAGAAAAACAAGAAGATTACTATCATCTTCTTTCCAATGGTGAGTCTTCTCTTGACATATAAATATCTCCGTTGTCTCCAAGTGAAAATTATATTTCAAATAAACTCCAAGATCATATAGGTAGTGCTCATAGAAATATATTCAGCAAGTGGATGTGCACAAGCATATATTATGAGAACACGAGGTTGTATGTCATTAGACATCTTGTATGATAGGGGCAAAACACCCTTCCAAAGTTGGGTTCGCCTCACCCTATTTGATTCACCAAATATAATTACTAAATAATGTATAGAATACAACACACTTTTCTATACTGTTTAGGGAGAACCTCCATAGCTAGAGACCACCGTTCTATTCCCCTGTTATCCCCGCTCGACCCGGCAACACTCTTATTACCTGAAAGGAATTGTGAAGCAGAAAAGGTGAGCACAACTAGCCCAGTAAAGATTATCATGACTAAAGCTAATTTACATCATCACTAGCCTTCATCATTAATAAATCAGAGATTTAGAACATATGGTAGATGATAAAAACATTTTAACCATAGTTGCAGCGGAACGAGCAATCCATTAGAAGAGTCAAATACACCATAAGGTCTATTATCTTCTCTATATTAAAAGTCCACCAACAATGTTTTATCGTAGAGTGTGTTAGTAGATGTTTGACTTGTCAATGCGTAAAAGTATAACATCAGCGTCCGAGTGGGTTTCTACAACCATTGGAAATACCAGAGTGGAAATGGGAGCATATTACGATGGATTTTATGGTAGGACTTCTAGTCACGTAGAAAGGTTTGGATGCCATTTGGGTTATCGTGGATCGACTTACAAAGACCGCACATTTTCTACCAATCAAGATCCATTATAGTTTGAATCAGTTAGCGAGTCTATATGTAAAGGAAATTGTTTCACGACATGGAGTGTCGGTATTGATTGTGTCAGACCGAGACCCGCGTTTCACATCAAAATTTTGGAAAAGCTTGCAAGAGAGGATGAGAACACAGTTAAGGTTAAGTACTGCTTATCATTCTCAGACAAACAAACAGAGTGGGCGAACAATACAAACGCTAGAGGATATGCTTAGAACTTGTGTGATTGACTTTAAGGGAAATTAGGACGACCACCTACCTTAGTCGTATTTGCATATAAACATTTTTGTGATGATAGTAGGACTGTAAAATATAGATTTTAGTATTTCTATACTATGAATAATTATGTTATTAAGGATTAACTTGTGTTATAAGTTGATTATGTGATTAAATAATCAAACCTATGTGATGAATGTATTAGTTATGTGATAATGACTAACTATGTCACGATGACATATGTATATAGGATATTGTGATTGAAATTGATTCGGTTTAGTCTACGAGCAAGGCAAGTTTTCTAACTCTATTCTTATAATTGAGCAAGTTTTCTAACTCAAAACTTCATTGTGCGAGTTTAATTTCATTTGGTACATTATTATCTTCAAATTCAATTACAATTGTTGTAAGTTGCAACTTCTACACTTTTGTAGAGCTAGATTTCCTATGATTGAGTAAGTCATTGTATCTAGTTACTCATGACGATGCAAGTTTTCTAATCCTTTGTCTTATTGAGCTAATTATTATTTTCAATTCGATTATCTTATAATGATGTAAGTGGTCTAAACTTTGGTTTGATGTTGAACAAGTTATTCTTGTATTTCAATTATTGATTAACATGCATAACTGAATTGCCATTCATGTTTAGTATTCAATCCTAATTAACCTTGTCTTAGTATTTTTCAAGCAAGGTATGCTATATTTATTCAAATTGTATGCTATTAGATTATTCCTAATGCATGACTTTAGTTACTATGATTGATTCAATCACTATTATTCTGTAGTATAGTGTTATTGATCTTATTCAACTACTCCTTAGTTGATGTTCATTAAATTCCAAATTTCCTTATAAGTTTATCCAAACCAAACTTACTTTGGTGCGGACTTGTATTCTAAATACTGAGATGAACAATTCTTTTAATAGAGGTTTACGCTTAGTGTTGAAATGGTTGTGCACAATACATTGTACGAAGGGTTGATCCCCCTAAGTACGTGGAGTCCTTATAGTCTTATGACTGTTAAAGTTAAAGTTGAAAGATTACTTATAACTGTGGACATGATTCGTGGTCATTAGACCCTCAGTGAATGTTATAATTTTCAGAAAGTTGATAGAATATATTGTTCAGTTCTATTAAGCCTAGTATTGGCAATTGATGTAAAAGTTTAAAGATTTATTTATTGTTATTTCAAGTGGGCCTTGTTTGCTCACTCTTGCACATCAAAATTTCTTACATTAAAGTTAAAAGCGGTGACGTACTAGCACCAAATAAAGGAAAAGGAAAGATGAACAAGTACTGAAGACTTGTAATAGATTTGATAGTATTATTATTAGACTTTGGTTTAAAGATTGTAATGAAGTTTATTTAATTTCCGCATTTGAATGATTGTTCTTAAAGGTTAGACAACCTGGGGAGATTTTTATTTGAGTTTAATCCTGTATGGGCAGGTTTTTATTATTCAATTTTATTATAATTAGTTAGTTATAAATGAATGTTTTGATTAAGTGAACACTGAATCCTGTGGAAATGAAGTACCAGGATTTGGGGGTGTCACAGGTTGGTATCAAAGCTTTAGGTTATGAACCTTAGGTGGGGGGAAAAGCCTTATGAAGTAACCTTTGAAAAGATAGTGGAGATAACTCTTGTCGAGTTTTAAGAAAGAAGAAATAAAACACTTATGTGCTTATGTGTTTATAGTTTATGTACTCGTGAGTGTCGAGTAGTAATGATTAATAATTAAAACTTTAAAACTTTTTGTCGGGATGACTAATGTCGGAGAATCCAATCGAAAGTAGGGAGGAGGGGACCTCAAATGCCTATAGAGGAGGAGCCTCGCGACATTCAGGTAGTTTGGGAACAACTACTGCCACGGGAGTCAGCCACGTTGGGCACAGTAGTTGAAGATGAGGATGATGATGTGGAGACAGACGAGGAGGATCCCGTTGAGTTACCACAGGAGGATGAGGATGACAAGGACGAGGAGGAAATGATTCCACTTAACTCGATAGCTGGCCGTATATACGATGAGGTGTATGACCGTAACATATAACTTCAGGATACAGTTGAGGAGTTGCAGGAGATAGTAGCTGAACAACAGACTGCAATGACATAAAAAGACGGCGAGATCCAGGATCGTGAGGAACGGCTGACAAACGCCGAGGAGAAACTAATACAGACTGAAGGAGAGAAAGAACAATTGATCGAGATGGTTGTTGAAGCGAAGAACAAGCCGAGAAGAAGGCGCTAAGAGGCAAGAGCCAAGATGCATCTGAGGAAGCTTATCAACGAACTGGAAGAGCAGTAAGGAACTCACAGGCGAAAAGGATGAAGATGGAAGAGATGGATAAAGTATTTGACACCAAAATTAATCGAGCTCAAGATCGGGTCATAGGATATCCGATTCAGTTTGAGATGCTGCCATCATTCGTGTTAGATCGCAGAATAATGTTTCGAGTCATGGAGGAAGAATGTGATAGGGCTAAGAAGTATCTTAATAGATCATCGTAGAAAATGTGTGCACGTAAAAAAGCGTAATAAGTATTAAATAATGTGTAAATCCCTAGTGTTAAGTAACCATGGGATATGATAATAATGATGTTGTCCTGTAACTTTTGTAGTTCGGAAAGGAATGTAAATAGCAGTGATGCTATTGTTTTTATGTTTTTCAAGTAATGATGAATAAATAAAAGTTATTATTTTATTCAAAGTGTTATGTGTTATGTGGTTATTTCTTTTATGGAGGCAAGTTAATTAGAAAATACTTAAAGAAAAATTAGTCTAATAGATGTTTTGTTTTAACGAAAAATGCCTCCCAGGGCGTGAACCACCCGACGGAGAAACAATGAGAGAACTACTAATAATGACAATGTTGGCGGTAACCCTGTTCAACAACTAGTGACACTACTTGGCAGGGCGTTGCGAGAATCAACCACAAAACCATGGTACAACGTTTAAGGATTTTAAAGGCGGTTGGACCACACATTTCCTTGGGTCCATAAATCCGATTGAAGCATAAACTGGATTATGGAGATAGAAAAAGTGTTCGATGTCGCTAGGGTAGGGGATGATCGTAAGATCGCTTTCATGACATTCATGTTGAAAGCGAAGCTAGTTATTGGTGGCGGCCAATAAAACTCGGAAGGGCGAGGAGTGATGACACAGGATAGGTTCAAGGAGTTGTTCTTGAGACCTATTTTTCGGAGAGTTCGAAGAGTCGACTAGAAGTGCGGTTTAGAAACTAAAACAAGGAATGATGACGGTGTCTGAATATCTTGCATGAAGTTCAATGAATTAGCGAGGTTTGCGCCATATCGTCAAAACCTGAACGAAGGCGTAAAGGCGAAGAGATTTGAATAGGGGTGAAGCCTGGGTATGTACAATAGGGTTTCCCTGTTCCAGTTGAAGACATTTGCAGCGGTGATGGAGAAAGCAGTACTCGCGGAATGTGGAGGCGAGGCAGTGACAAAGTTCAACCAAGAATAAAAGAAGAAGAGGAATGAAAATGAGACTAAGAATGGAGGTGGTAGCAGTGGAAACAACAATAACAACAACAATAACAACAATAACAACAACAACTTGAAGAGGAAGTGGAATGGGAGCATGGGTGCTGGACACCAGCAGGGTAACCAGCAAAACAAAAAGTTTGAAGCATGTGCGACGTGCGGGAAATTCCATAAGGGTGCGTGCTTGATAGGGAAGCGAGTATGCTAAAATTGTGGCCATAAGGGTCACATCGCCGCAAATTTCACTCAACCGAAGAAGAATGTATGCTTCACATGTGGATCCAAGGATCACTTTGCTTGTGAATGCCCTAAGAAGAGGGAAGGAGTGACAACCAAAAGCAATGGAGGTAACAATGGAAGTACATGGGCCATTCAGGGGACTGCTGACATCAAACAAACCCACGGCCGGAACCTTGACATGGTATGCAAGATGTTGTGCAATCAAAAGATGTAGTGTCAGGTATTATCCCAATCAATGATATAAATGCTTATGTATTATTTGATTTGGGTGCTACTTGTTCGTTTATATCTGATGAATTTGCTAAGAGGTTAGAATTGCCTAGAGAAGAACTGAATTTTCCTTTGAACATAGAAATTGCGAATAAGGAAGTAATCCTATTAGATTAAGTATACAAGAAGCTGTAGGGTGAACATTAAGGAAAATATTTTGTTGGTAGATTTGATTAGATTAGACTCGGGAATTTGATGTAATTTTGGGGATGGATTGGTACATTCAAATGTGGAGCGATGTCGATTGTCACAAGAAGTGTATAAACCTTATGACTCAAATCAAAGGTTGTATTTTATGGTAGTAAATCGCTTTAGACAAATGAAATGTCGTGACGACTATGCGAGCCAAGAAATTGTTGAGTCGAGGTTGTGTGGGCTATTTAGCTTACATAGTCGATACTCGGAAGAAGGGTGTGAAACTAGAAGAAATCTGGGTAGTGAGAGAAATTGAAGGCGTGTTTCGGAAGATTTGCGGGACTTACTTTGACGAGAAATTGAGTTAAATGATCGACTTAGCAAGAGAACAACACCGATATCGAAGAAGGCCCGTCTGAGAATGGCTCCGGTAAAATGAAGGAACCGATGAATACAGTTGCAAGAGTTCTTGGACAAAAAATATATTCAACCAAGCGTATCACCGTGGGGAGCGCCAGTTTTATTCGTTAAGAAGAAGAACGGATCAATCGTCTTTGCATTGATTATAGGGAGTTAAACAAGGTCACTATTAAGAATAGGTATCCGTTTTGCTAGAATAAATGACTTGTTTGATCATGTTTGAAGGGTGCTAAATATTTCTCGAAAATAGATTTGAGAAGTGGGTATCACCATTGAAGGTAAGAAAGGAGGATATACCTAGAACGGCATTGAAACTAGATGCGGACATTATGAGTTTCTGGTGATGTCTTTTGGTTTAACAAATGCCCCTGCTGCGTTCATGGATTTGATGAACAGGGTGTTTAAACCATTCTTAGATAAGTTTATGGTGGTATTTATTGATGACATTCTGGTGTATTCCAAAACTCAAGAAGAACACGTGGAACATTTACGTTTGACATTGGAAACACTAAGGAAGGAAAAGTTGGACGCGAAATTCTCTAAGTGCAAATTTTGGCTCGATCGTGTAAAATTTTTGGGTCACGTGATTGGCAAAGATGGAATTTCAGTGGATCCATCAAAAGTAGAAGTTGTAATCAATTGGGAACAACCAAGAACACCATCGTCGAAGTGAGGAGTTTCTTGGGGACCGTTGGTTATTATAGAAGATTTATTCAAGATTTTTCTAAGATAGCCACTCCATTAACAAATTTGACAAGGAAAGTTTAAAAATTCATTTGGACGGAGATATGTGAAGAGAGTTTCAAGATTTAAAGAAGAAGTTAAGTATGGCACTGTGTTGACATTACCGGATATAATGAGAAATTTTGTGGTGTATAGTGATGCCTCACATAAAGGGTTGGGTTGTGTTCTTATGTAGAGCGACAAAGTTATTGCGTATGCATCAAGACAACTAAAGGATTATGAGAAAAAGGTATCAGACTCATGATTTGGAATTAGGCTGCGATTGTATTTGCTCACGAAGATATGGAGACACTATCTTTATGGAGAGAATGTGAGATCTACACACACCACAAAAAGTCTGAAGTATATTTTCACTCGGAAGGATTTGAACATGCGTCGAAAGAAGGTGGATGGAACTAATAAAAGATTACGATTGTGAGATCTTTTATCATCCGGAAAAAGCGAATGTGGTTGCGATGCTTTAAGCGGGAAAGGTCGAGAGAAGATGATCTTGATAACAACTCGGGGAGGAGCTCATTTCAAAGAATGACAAAAGCTGGGTTGGAAATCAAATTTCCAAAAGAATCGACGAACAATTATTCTAGATAGAAGTTGGTCCAACTTTAGTGGACAAAGTGAAGAATGCTCAACTACTGAGATGAAGAGTGTGGGAAAATCAAAGAGAATGCGGTTGAAGGCGGTGATGTAAAATACAAGGTCGATCTAGAAGGATTACTATGGTTCGAGTGAAGAATTTGGGTTCAATGATCTTAGAAGCGAAAGAAAAATTTTGGCCAAAGCTCATAGCTCAAAATATTAAATTCATCCAGAAGCACGAAAATGTATCAAGATTTGCTTGTGAAATATTTTTGGTGGCCAAACATGAAAAGGGATGTTCTTTGAATCGTGGCGAAATGCTTGACATGCGGAGTAAAAAGCCAGAACATCAAAGACCCGGTGGATTACTCCAACCGTTGGAAATACCGGGAATGGAAGTGGGAACACATCACGATGGATTTTGTGGTGGGTCTTCCAACTACTCGAGAGGATGATGCGATGCGATTTGGGTGATAGTGGACGGGTAATGAAAATCATCTCACTTTCTACCAATAAAGATTAGATTCAATCTTGATCAGTTGGCAGGATTGTACATTAAGGAGGTCGTTTCGAGGCACGGAGTGCCAATATCAATTGTTTCCGATAGAGATCCGCGATTTACATCAAATTTTTGGAAGAGACTACAAGAATGCATGGGGACACAGTTGCGAATGAGTACGGCTTATCATCCACAAACAGATGGCCAAAGCGAGCGAAACAATTCGAGACATTGGAAGATATCTTTGAGAGCATGTGTCATGGACTTTAAAGGAAATTTGGAAAGAACATTTACCGTTGGTGGAATTTTCTTACAACAACGCGGTTACCACCTTGAGCATCGGCATGCCACCTTACGAGGCATTATCACGGTAGAAAGTGCAGAACTCCTTGTCTTTGGGATGAAGTCGGTGAACGTCAACTATTAGGACGAAGCTAGTACAACAAAGCTGGCGGCGTTGTTAAACTCATCGAGACAAGATTAGTAGCGACCCAAAGATGAAGCGAGAAAAAGTATGTTGATCAACATAGACAAGATCTTGCATTCGGCGTAGGAACTTTTGTATTCTAAAAGTTTCTCCTGAAAAGGGAAAAATTCGTTTTGGTAAAAGGGAAAGCTAAGCAGGGGTTTATTGGACCCTTTGAAGTCTTGCGAAGAGTGGGAGAATGGCTTACGAGTAGCTCTACCTCGAGTTGGAAAACATTCATAATATTTTTCACATTTTGATTATTACGACCATATATAAACCGACTACAAACATGTGATCGGTACTGAACCGTTGCGGTTTCGAGAAAGATTTATCTTATCAAGAGGTTCTATCCGGATAGTCGACGGGGAAAGAAAAAGTGCTCGAGAATAAAGTGATACCTTCTGAAGGTGATATGGAGGAACCACAACGTTGAAGAAGCTACGTGGGAACTCGAAGAAAATGTTGAAAGAATACCACCTGAGTTATTTGTTTAATCAGGTGTCTTGATTACGGGGATGAAATCTTTGTAAGTAAGGAAAGAATGTAACGAATGATTTGTTTGAGTTGTGATTACGAGGACGAGAATCCTTGTAAGGAGGAATGATGTAACATTCGAGAATTTTAAAGTGTAATATTAAATATTTATTGATTTATATAAGTATTTAATGGATTATGTTTATTGTTGAATAAATAATTGTTCAATTTGAGTTGATGTGATTTAGTTAATTATTTGTTGAATAAATAATTAAATATTAAATATTTATTTGCAATATTAAATATTTATTGAATTATATACGTATTTAATGACAATTTGAGTTGATGTGGTGTTAGTTAATTATTTGTTGAATAAATAATTAAGGAGCTAAGAAAATTAATTGTTATGAGATTATATACCAATTTATATTTAATAAGTAAGCTAGAGAGCTTATAGTGATTTAAATAAATTATAATATTTTAAATGGGAAATTGTAATTTAAAATATTAGTTGGTTAAATAAAATTATAATTATAAAGAAATTATAGTTTTGTGATAATGATTTATGTGTTAAAGTAATTTAATAGATTAATATTTGAATTGATTAAATTGATTATTTAATTAAATAGAAGTGTGACAAATAACCTTACTATAAAGGAGTTATTAAAATAAATTAAGGGAGTTTAATTTAGTTTTGTCAAACATGTCTTATTGCATAATAAGTCTTTAATCTAATAGTGTTTTATCAAACATGGTATAAGGATTAATCCATTTGTTTTAATTCAGTTTACCAAACAAGGTGTAAGGATTAATGGGTTATTTTATTTAGATTAGCCAAACAAGCCTTATGGCTTTTGAATTTCAAAACTTACATAACTGATATCTAGAGTTATATTATATAATTAATATATATTATTACTATATCGTTATATTTTATAAATGCGTATGTTAGAAAAGAAAGAAAGAACTTCGATTGAAGAAAAGAGAAGAAGAAGAAGAAGAAGAAAACTAGAGAAATTTGAGAGAAATCCTAACGGTTTGAGAAATGAATTAGAGAAAAGAAGTTTGATAATCAATATTAGCCATCATCTTCTTAATCAAAGGTAGGAGCTTAACCTTTTCTTTAAAAGTTTAGTTTTCTTCTTCCCAAAAAAGTTCTCTGTGAAAATTTTTATAAAGGATAAAATTGTTGTTATGTATATAGTTTTGTATGATTATTGATTATAAGGTTATTTCATGAGTTTATATATGATTATAGAAATTAATTCATGTATGTATGTGTTTTTTATGAAGAAAATATATTACAGTGTTCATATGAAAATATATATATGAATATGGCTTAATTTAAAATAGAAATTTAAGGTTTAATTAGTTGTTAAATTGATAAATTGATTATTGGAATTGATAGAGTTTGTAAAATCATAATCATGATGTTTTGAATTTACTATTTTGATTGAAAAACAAAATTACAGTGTTGATTTCCATTGAAAATATCAAAAATGGAGTTTTTGCCAAAAACATTGAAATTGGGTGTTGTATATTTGATGTTTATGTTATTTTATGAGTAGAAACATGTTAGAAGTCTTCACAATATGTTTATATGAAGTCTATATATAAATTACATGATAATCAGTCTATTAGATTTGAGCTTTTAGGCCAATTTGGCTTTTTACGATCTTGTCTTAAAGCTTTAAGTCGAAATTACAGATTTACATAGTGGCGCTGACCCAATGATATGTTAAACCTAATGCCATGTGATGCCATCACTGCATTGTGATCTTGACTTCGTGAAATATAATCATCATGTGCATGACTTTCATCACTGCCATGCACATGTGACCCACAATGTAAATTGTGGGCGCCATGACTGAGTTAGCGAATGAATGGTCGACGATTGTACTTTTTGTACACAAATTTTAAGAAAACATTTTTGTGATGATAGTAGGATATTTGTAAAATATAGATTTTAGTATTTCTATACTATGAATAATTATGTTATTAAGGATTAACTTGTGTTATAAGTTGATTATGTGATTAAATAATCAAACCTATGTGATGAATGTATTAGTTATGTGATAATGACTAACTATGTCACGATGACATATGTATATAGGATATTGTGATTCAAATTGATTCGATTTAGTCTCTGAGCAATGCATGTTTTCTAACTCTATTCTTATAATTGAGCAAACTAACTTTCAAAACTTCATTGTGCGAGTTTAATTTCATTTGGTACATTATTATTTTCAAATTCAATTACAATTGTTGTAAGTTACTACTACTACATTTTGTAGATCTAGATTTCCTATGATTGAGTAAGTCATTTGTATCTAGTTACTCATGACGATCAAGTTTTCTAATCCTTTGTCTTATTGAGCTAATTATTGTTTTTTCAATTCGATTATCTTATAATGATGTAAGTGGTCTAAACTTTGGTTTGATGTTGAACAAGTTATTATTGTATTTCAATTATTGATTAACATGCATAACTGAATTGCCATGCATGTTTAGTATTCAATCGTAATTAACCTTGGCTTAGTATTGTTCAAGCAAGGTATGCTATATTTATTCAAATTGTATGCTATTAGATTATTCCTAATGCATGACTTTAGTTACTATGATTGATTCAATCACTATTATTACGTAGTATAGTGTTATTGATCTTATTCAACTACTCCTTAGTTGATGTTCGTTAAATTCAAATTTCCTTGAAAGCTTATCCAAACCAAACTTACTTTGGTGCGGACTTGTATTCTAAATCTTGAGATGAACAACTCTTTTAATAGAGGTTTACGCTTAGCGTTGAAATGGTTATGCACAATACATTGTCTGAAGGGTTGATCCCCTAAAATGCATTGGAGTCCTTATAGTCTTATGGTATTAAAGTTAAAGTTGAAAGATTACTTATAACTATGGACATGATTAAGTGGTCATTAGACCCTCGATGAATGTTATAATTTTCAAAAGTTAATAGAATATATTGTTCGATTCTATTGAACCTAGTATTGGCAATTGATGTAAAAGTTTAAAGATTTATTTATTGTTATTTCAAGTGGGCCTTGTTTGCTCACTCTTGCACTCGTAAAATTTCTTACTGACTAAAGTTGAAGCGGTGGCGTACCTAGCACCGATAAAGGAAAAGAAAGATGAACAAGTCTTGAAGACTTGTAATAGATTTGATAGTATTATTATTAGACTTTGGTTTAAAGATTGTAACGAAGTTTATTTAATTTCCGCATTTGAATGATTGTTGTTAAAGGTTAGACAACCTGGGGAGATTTTTATTTGAGTTTAATCCTGTATGGGCAGGTTTTTATTATTAAAATTTATTATAATTGGGTAGTTATAAATGAATGTTTTGATTAAGTGAACACTGAATCCTGTGGAAATGAAGTACCAGGATTTGGGGGTGTCACACTAATCCAAGAGTACGAAAGTTTCAAGCTAGAAGAAGGTGAAAAGATCATTGATATGAAAACACGGTTTTCCAGAATCATTGATGAGCTAGAACATCTGGGGAAGGCATATACAACTAATGAGAAAAATAGAAGAATCCTCAAAGCCCTTCCATTAATCTGGAAAATGAAAGTTATTGCTATTAAGGAAAGACAAGATCTAACTACTTATCCTCTTGATAGTCGTATTGGAAATCTTCGTAGCCACGAAGTCGACATGTTAGTCGAAAAAGCAGGATCGGATACAAATATCAGAGAGAAATGAATTTCTTTAAAAGATTTACTTATAAATTAAGAAAGATATGATGAAGAAGTTGCTGAACAAACTGAGGAAATTGCAAATCTGTGCTTAATGGCAAACAATGAGTCATCACCAAGATCTGAGGTACATTTTGAACATCAATTATCTAGTACTTCATTTGTCATGCATACATTAGATAATATAAATGAAAACACCATAAACTATAAGAAGCGTATAATTGTTTACATGAAGATAATAAATTTATTAAAGAAGATTTTATTGAGTTAAAAATTTTAGTAGAAAAATTAATTAAAATTAACAAAAATCTGGAAATGGAAAATGCAAACTTGATTATAACTAATGAAATTTTAAATGAAGTAAAATTGGAAAATGATTCCTTAAAGAAGAATTAGAACAATTTGAAAGAATAAATAAAAATCTTGAAATTGAAAATTCAACACTTAACGTAATTAATGAAAATACTCAAATAAAAATCAAGTGTTAATTGAAGATATTAAAATCTCAAATTTGAAAATGCATCTCTAAAGATAGAATTAGAAAAACAAAATGAAGATTCTTCTTTAATAGATCAAATTAATATTTTAACTAAAGAACGTGATGATTTAAATTTTATAGTTCTTAAGTTCACAAAAGGAAAGAAAACCTTGATGTCATGCTTAATCAACCAAGATGTGGTTTTAACAAAGAAGGATTAGGATATATTGGAGAATTTAGAAATAAAGGACTTTATCATGTTAAAAGTAAAGAAAAAGAAAATTACATATCTCCATTTACTAAATGTTCTTACTGTAACAGAAATGGTCACTCTTTTCACATGTGTAAAGCTCGAAATGGAAACTATAAAGGAAAAATGATTTGGGTACCTAAAGGAATGTACATTGCACCAATTATTAATACAAAGAAAGAGTTTTATAATAAAAGTCAAAAATATCATAGAAATTTTCATCAAAGTTTTTCAAGATATAATAATAGAGTAAATCATGCATCATATAGACCTGCTACTCATAAAATGCTCGTGTCTACTAAGATTGATTACCATGTACCCATTTTTGTAAAGGAAAACACAAATGTTTCTTATACAAAATGGACAACTCACCCAAAGGACCCTTCTTATTAAAGGGTACCAGTTCTTGAAATTGATTAATGTTGCAGGTATGTCTTGGAGTTGATTCTAGTAAAAATAACTGACAACATCATTGTTGGGTCTATTGATATTACTTTGTGAAATCATTTCTCTGAATGCATGAGTAAGGTTTTTTAAAATGAGCATGAAGGGAGAATTAAACATCTTCCTAGGGTTAAAAATGAAATCAGGTGAAAAAGATTCTGACTATGCAGGTCATCATAATTGTTCAAAGTGACACATGTCAATTTTTCTCATAATTATATATGCATATATATATATATATGTCTATATAAATATTTTTTAAATATATATATATATATATATATGAATATTTAAAAAAAATAAAAAAAAATACATACATATAATAGATTTAATATGGAACATTCTTTTAAATTTCTATATATTTAACGGTAAATAATCTCTATTCTTGTATAGTAATTTTGGTCAATCAAAGACAACCACACAAATTCAAATAATGCAGGAGGCAACTAAATTTTTAAAAATTTTTTTCTAATCTCTTCTTACCGCAGGTTACGAAAAGTAATTTATACTACTCTTTCCCCCATTTTTATGATGACAAAGGGGAGAAAAAAATATATAATTGGGAGAAGAAAATAAGCATATATATTGTTGCATGTTAGTTTTTCAAAAATTTAAATTTTTTTGATGGTTGCATAACTTGAGGGGGAGCTTTTATGAAAAATATTTTTAGTTGATTGTCATCATCAAAAAAGGGGAGATTGTTGGGTCTCCAACTTTTAGTTTTATTTTGATGATGACAATAATTAGTAAATAAATTAATTAAAAGGGTAGAATCCTCTCCATAGGATTTATATTATAATTGTTTTAATTGTCTTATTTATTTTGACCAAAAATATTTTCTAAATCTTATTTAATTGATTATCTTGATCTTTATGTTTTACAATGTTAAATCAATCGAGTCATACATTGTGAGACACAAGTCATATGTTGATTATCAAATGTTTGTTTGATCTAATTTGAAAAGAAGATGGAGATTTTGATTAAATCATTTTTATATATGAACATTTTTTATTTATTCTCAAATTAATTTTATTATTTAAAGATTTCAAAAATTATTTTATTATAATATATATATATATGTATATGTCATATATTCTAAGTATTATATTTTTTATATATAAACCGTAAGTTTTTATAAGTATATTATATATAATACATATAGTTATCGTGTGTGTGTAAGAAATTGTGAAGGAGCATTAAATAAACCCTGACTTTCGTTGTGAGACTTGACTGGCTTTAAGCCTTTAACCAAATTGTTGAATTGGTTTGAAAGCAACAAACCATGCATTCCTTTTACAAATAAATGTATTTCATGCATTCATATATAAATATTAAAATAATATATATAGTACTCCAGTAGTACTTATAGGTATATATGTAGCAACATACACATGTATATATTATATATATTCGTATATTATATATAACAAACCATGCATTCCTTTTACAAAAAATGATTTATTACATGCATGCATGCATACATATAAAATTATGTGTATTAATACAATATATAAACTATTATATATGTATTATATATATATATATATATATATATATATATATATATATATATATACAGTAAGATCAAAGTATTCTCCTTAAATAGCATTCCTCCTTAAATAACATTCTTTTATTAAAACTACGCTGTTTTGGAGGGATGCGGTGACATTTTTGTAAATACGCGGTGGCATTGTATTTACAAAAATGCCACCGTCCCTCTAAAACGACATAGTTTTAATAAAAGAATGCTATTTAAAGAGAATGCTATTTAAGGAGAATGCTTTTGACCCTATATATATATATATATATATATATATATATATATATATATATATATATATATATATATATATATATATACTATACTATCATGCATGCATTATTTAAAATAAGTATTATATATATATAGGGTCTCCATCCCACAATGACAGGTTGTTGGGAGCAACCCTTTGGCCCGGTAAATTCTGACAACTGTAGCGCTTATAAAAAAAAATTAAGTAACAAGTCTACACAGTTATGGCGGGTTTGGGCAAAGGTTGCTCCCCAACAACCGATTCTTGTGGATGGAATCCCATCAATATATATATATATATATATATATATATATATATATATGATCGGAGAGGCTCTAAAGCGAACCTTAAAAGCGAACCAAAGACGAGGCAGTCGTGCGTCTTTGGTGTCTGGCGTTTGCAATTGCGAGTTCGACCGTCGTCGCTTGAGACTATATGGCTATGGCGACGGATCGAGCGAACTCGCCATGAACCTAAAAACGACAGTTAAATCTTTGGTTGGATTCTTTAAGGTTAAAGCTTTAGAGGCTGATACCGTATATATTATGTAGTATATATATATATATATATATATATATATATATATATATATATATATATATATATGGAACGATGCATGCATTTGTGTGTGTAAAAAGTGTCTTTGGCACCCTTAAATGCTAAAACAGTGTATATATATACTTTATATAACCATGCATATATTATTATGGCAAAAAACACTTTTTGTCTACTGTGGTTATAGTGTTTTAAGCAATTAGCCACTATGCTTTTAAAATATTCAATTAGCCCACAAAACTTTTTAAAAATATGCAATTAACCTTTTCCGTCCAATTTTGCAGACAGACGTTAAAAAATATCCTACGTGGCTTTTTTGAAAAAAAATAAAAATTATGTGGCTTTTTAAAAATAAATAAATATCCTGCGTGGCTATTTTTTCCTTTTATCTCTTTTCCAAATAATACAAATAATATATCAAAATTTTATAAAAAAAATATTTTTATATTTTAATTTCTTTCTTTTTCTTTACTTAAATATTTATAATATGTATAATATTAATAAAAATTAATATTATAATATTTATATTTAATATGTATGTTTTTTTGAAAATAAAAATAAAAATACTTTTATGTTTTAAAATACTTATAAAATTTTAAAAGTAAAAATATTTTTATATTTTATTTTATTTCTTTTCTTTACCTAAATATTTATAATATGTATAATATTAATTAAAATTAAAATTATAATATTTATAATTCTGATTTACTTTCTTCATCTTCTTAATATATAATCTTAATCACATTGCTTCACCTCACCATCTATGCCCCACAAGTTTCAAATGACAACTCGATGTAATCTTTTGCTTTTCTGAGATCATGTCTTTGGATATCCAAAAACTCAACCATATCTGATCTGACTGAATGGATCTGATTTCATTGGGGAAAATCTTTGTTCTAATGCCAAAGTTAGTGGCTAAGATGCAATCAAAGCTTCTCGTATGACAAAGAACTCCAATTTCTCGACCTTTCCTTGAATTTAGATTTGTGGGAGTAAAAACAGCAGCAATGGAACTAAAAAAATAAAAATGGAACATATTAAATCCGAGCTAGCAGCTAGATCACCCTAATTCGGATGCCACGGTGGCTATTTTTCCGTCCGATAGCGTAGCTTTGATGCCAGATCTCGTCGTCACCTGTGCTCGCCGATCTCTTCGAGATCATCGGCTCCGGTGACCGCCTCCTCTGCTCCGGCCTCTCCAACCTATCCGACCGGACCGTCGGCTTCCGGACTGGTCGAAGACACTGAAGGAGGACTATAGGGAGAATCGAAGAACGTGAACAGAAAGGTCTCAGCCATTCTTGAAGATGAACAACCGATTCTTGTGTAGATTAATATTAATACTAAAATATATATTGACTTTCTATAAATTTGGCCAAACTTTTTGCAAATTTGACCTCAAAAACCAAATCCACAAATACATCGTCATTTTATTTTTTTTTTTCAAAAGCATACGTAAGCATCCCAAGCCAGATTTTTAACGTCATTACTCAAATTAGGCGGAATGGGTTGATTGCATATTTTTAAAAAGTTTAGTGGGCTAATTGAATATTTTAAAAGCATAGTGACTAATTGCTTAAAACACTATAACCACAATGGTGAAAAAGTGCTTTTTATCATATTATTATTATATAAATACCAAAGTACATCATAACTATACTAGCAAAATGTATGTCATTTATTATGTGACTTATGAGTGAGTATATGCATGTTAATCGCTCCTTTTTTGTTCATTCAATCACTCTTGGCCAAGAATTAATGGAACAATTAATGCAAAGTAATTTGACTTTGGCCTAGGCGGAAATGAAACTTCTACCTCGTGAAAATTATTTTCATCAAGCGAGTCCATTTCAAAATTGATCATCTCAACCATTAATTTCAAATCAAATTTTGAAAATTACCATTTTACCCCTGACTTAAAAAAATCTATAAATAGGAGGCATTTCTTTCATTTTCAAATTGCCAATTTACTTAAAAAGAAAAGCTTATTTTCTCTCCCACATACTCTCTCTAAAAAGCTTTCCATCTATTCTTACAAAAGTTTTGATTATTTGAGAATAAGAAATTGGTCTAAGCATATTGAGATAAGTGGTTTGATTTATTTTATTTGAATTATCTCTTGCTTATTTATATTTATAGATATACTGAATATAAATTGTTCTACACAATTCTATATATCTATATTTCATCTATTTATCAAATAAAAGGATACTTGGTAGCCATGAAGACTACGGAGATAAACCTCTACGGAGAGGAATCCGAATCGTCACGATTTCTTATAGTCTTGATAACCTTTTATTGATATTATTTATATAAATATCGTAAAATAGATCGACACTTGATAGCTCAAAACAACACCTTTGAGATCTTGCTCCAAAAGAGTAGTCATCCCAACCGGATTTGAGAATCGTAGTGATCTATTAAAAATATTTATATAAATATCAATTGTAAAATTATAAATTTAAATCATACTTGGGCGTAGTAAGTAAAATTATGGAGATAAACCTCCACGGAGAGAATCCAAGTAAAATCACGATTTCTTATAGTACCAAGTGACACTATTTATAAAAGTTCACATAATAGATAAAATATTCTTATATATTGTTTGAGTTTAAAAATAATATTTGTTATATCAAGTATTGGTTAATTGATTTATATATTATACTTGATATACGTCATCACAAGTATTTGATCATAAATTCATTTATTCATAAAATACTTGTTGCATTATAGAAAAGTTATTTAAACTTTTATTTCACAAACTTAAGTGAATATATCTCGCTTAAATAGAAGCATATTTGATTTAAAGTTTAAAATAACTTATTAGCTTACTGGGAGCACTTCCACTCTAAAATGTTATTTAAACTTAAAGTTACTTTTTCTTTACTCCATAAAGAATAAATATTTCTTTATAAATTTGCATTAAATTATATATCTCGCTTAATGAAGCATTTTTGAGTAAAAGCTAAAATTGACTATTTGCTTATTCAAGAAGCATCTTTTCACACAAAATATAAAAAAGTGATTTAAACTTTTATAACAGTGCATAATTTACATATTTGCTTACACAGAAGCACTTGTTAGTTCCTAGTAGGCACAAGTTATCTAGAAGGGGGGGGGGGGGGGTTGAATAGATATTTGAAAATCTTTTCGTTTTAACTTGTTCTTAGATAATGATTAAAACTTTGCGGAATTAGTATTTATTTTAATCTTCTTTACCAAACAATGGAGTTATGAGCGAGTAAGGCAGTTATAGCAGATATAGCAATTATAGCAGTTATAACATGAATGTAAACGACACAGTTGTTTTTAAGTGGTTCAGAGCACTCAAAGCTCCTAGTCCACTCTTCTACTCAACGAGTAGGATATCCACTAAGGATGTCTTTTACAATCTTCTGAATCACACAGATTCCTTCTGACCCCGGCCCATCCAGAACTTCTCTATTTCACTCTTGAACTCTTCAAGTCCAGCAGACATGGCTTTCTTACAGTTCACTACGAACTCTTCAAGTCCAACAGACTTGGTATACTTCTTCAGTTGATTGATAGTTGTTGAGTTCTTGATGGTTGCTACTCAGTTGCTATGTAAGCACTGGTTCGTTATGAACTGAGTAGCTGAGCAAGCTTTGCAATATCTCAGATCGTAGAGTTGAGCATGAGAGAGATGTTCACGTTGTTTGATTAATGCTTGCTTATTTCTCTCTCATCTGTCTGATCTGTATATATGTGATGTTGAAAACTATCCGTTGGATCCATCCATTGTGGCATTAAATGCATCTGAACTTTCTGTACTATGATGGAGACACTAACACTGCAGGCTGCTTTCTCACCTACCACCTGAAAAGGTGTTTTATCCTTCTTACCCATAGTACTATCCTTAGCTTCTTCAATACACTTCTTTGTTGTATACTAAGGATATTTCATACAATTCGGGACTGATGAGTACTACAACATCTGGGATCCATTCCTCACTTGTTGAAAACACAGATCATTCAGCTCGACGTTTTCTGACGTGAGACAAATGATGCTCTACGATGTGGATCGTGGTGTTCTATGATTTAGATCGTAGTGTCTTTTACATCTTTGCACACTACGATGCTATTAGTTGAAAGCACTACGATTTCCCTTTAAAACCTTTGTACACTACGATCTTCTCTTTCTCGTGTTTTTGACTCTACGTTCCCGAGAGCACACTACGATCGTTGACTTGTAAACTTCATGTTTCCTTCAGCATACTACGATTGTGGAGTTAGCTCGGCAATCGTTGGGACCACTCTACGAAGTCCGAAGAGTCTCCTTCAAGGCAGGCACACTACGTTCTTCAGGCTCTGCGTTTTTTGCCTTGACTTCTGCAATGTTGATCAAACTGATGCACTATGATTTATTCAAGACTAATCTATTACATCTTAAGATCAACCTAACAGTTTTGATCTTTCTATCTATACATTCTTTAACAGAATGATACACGTTGAAAGCTTAGATCAGCCTAACAATTGTGATCTATCACTAAGTCCTTGTACATATATTCATTTAAAGACCTTACAAATAATCATGAACACATGCATTAAAACATCAAATCATAATATGCATTCTCCCAACAATCTCCCCCTATTTGATGTTGACATAACCAAGGAGATTTGTTGTCATGATTATTAGTGACTAGATGCATTTGCAGGAAATTTAAACATGACTTAGTATTTCAGTGAGCAGCTGAAATTTTTAGAGAATAATCATGAATTTATTGATGATCAGAAGATATTACAATATAGCATTACATCAATAAAATATTAAACTCTCAACTTATCTTTGTTTTCTTGCTCCCTTCTGTGGAGGAGGATTGGCAAACTCTTCAACCCTTCTTTTCCTTTGAGCTTCCTCATTCCTTGCTAACTCTTCCAGCTCGCTTAGACTTAGAATTGGATTCTCTTCATGTCTGCGCATGAATGCAGGATCTCCAATTGGCATTCTTATGCGTACCATAGACACGTCTTGTGAGCTAGGAGTTGCCTTCTTATGACTCAGAAGAATAGCTGTAGGAATAGCTGTTACAATTTCCTGCTGACCAGATCGTTGAGTCTGATGATGTCTTGCAGGAGGGCTTCGTGATGTCTGAGCATGAAATTGACTTCTCTCCCTTTCTTGAGTTTCATGACCTCTTCCTCTGCCTTGACCTCCTTGATCTCCTTTCCATTTATTATTCTCCCCCTTTATGTCAGCATCAAGGGTTCGAATATCGGCAGACAGCCGATTAACTCCTTGAACATGCTCATTCAGTTGGCTTTGGGTTTGAGCAATGTCCTCTCTATTCTCCTTGATCTGTTTTTCAGCTCTAGCTTCTTTATTTTGGAGGACTGTCAGAATCATATCATTATGCTGCTCCTGATTGGCATAAGATTTCTAGAAGTCATAGACAGAAGCTTTCAAGTTGAGAATATTGTCCAACATAATTTGATGTTGACAATCTTGGTTTTTCTGCATTTCAAGCACAACCTCTCTTTGTTTGGCGAAGAACACGGAAATGGATCTCATCTCATCGATATACTCTTCAGAATCTCGTTGATAATTTCCCTTAGCCTCGTAGTGAGCTCGGTATTCATTGTACTAGGGAATTTGTTAGCAGCTTTTATCATTTAATTCAGACAGATATTGAGGAGATCGGTGGGATTCGGACTTGCTTCGATAGACTTGATCATCTGCTCAGAGGTTTCTTTTAAGTCATCCTTGGTAGGCAGGCTTGGGAGAGCATTATTTGATTAGGGATTATCCATTTAAGGGGTTCTTGGTGGAGATTGATCTTGCAAATTGTACAACGCAAGATCAAGACTGAAAAAGTCATGTGATGAGGAGGATGGTATATCAGCTGGAGGGGTTTGGGTTTGGATATCTGGGATAGGTTACTCTACGATTTCAACATTGGACTCTACGATGTGGCTTGAGTCTGGAATCGTAGAGTTGGTGATTTGAGGGAGTAGAGTAAGGTTGACTTCTTCTAGTTCTTCAGTTACAGAATTTTGGGATTCTACAACTGGAAAATGATTTATTGGATTGGGAATCACTTCCAGCCATTTAGGAAATTCATAGAAATAGCTAAATGAAGATGATGGCAGGTGATTAACTCTAAAACTGGTAGGGATAGTCAATACCTCTGGTTTGTCTTTTGATGAGGAATGGTTGGTAAACAGCTTTTTGGCGAAGATGACTTTCCCTGGAAATCCATGAGCGGAGGCTGAGATTCTTGGATATTCCTTAAAGCTCCAGAACATGTGATCCCATGATTTCAGGATTTGAGCTTGATGGTATGCCATCAAGGGTAGTTAAGAAAACATTTGGTTGTACAGATAGCTTTTGTATCCATCTTTCCCTACACCAGTAATTTCAAGCTCATCATCATCATCATCATTTTCTTCCTCTTCTTTGGTTTCTTCTGAAGAATCCATTATCTCAATGGCCTCTGGAAGGTTTGGCATTGGTTCATCTCCATCTTGAGCAGAGGACCTCTTCTTGACCATTGGGATATTATGAGGCTCCCCTCACTATGAACATCTTCTTGGAGGTTTAGAAACTCCCCCTCACCGTAATCTTCTTCTAAGTTCGGAGAGTCCCTTCCAAATTGGAACCTTTTCTTTAGCGATGAGGCTTCTCCCCCTCGGTAGATGTATACTCGATCATGAGAATTTCAGGAATCTCCCCCTCAGCTGGAGCATCTTCTTCTAAGTTTACTTGGGATAGTTCTACTTTTGCAGCCACACTCTTGGCTTCTTTCTTCAGTATTTTTTCATTCTCAAGAATATACTTCTTAACCAGGTTTCTCCTTGCTTTGCTGGTTTTAGTCACCACTTCTGGACTCTCTTGAGTCTTTGTTTTGCCACATTGATCAACCACTCTTCTTGAAGTAGCTTCTTCCATTTCTGCCACACTTGGCCTGGTCTCAGAGAATAGCAGAGACTCTACGATCGAAGATGTGACGCCCCCAAATCCGGGTACTTGAAACCCGAACTCGGTGCTTCACGATACCATTTCTATAAGCTAAATAATACTAATAATAAAAACAATAATATAGAATTCAAACTTAACTTACATATATCAAAGTCTAATCCCAAGTACGTAACCTTTACTACAATACATTACAGGATAGATAATAAATATCATTGTCTTAATAATCTATAACTATTACACAACATAATATAAATCTCATTCGAACAGCTTTACTTTCCCTTTGTTCTTGCCTGAACCTTCTGGTTGATCATACTTAACTAAAAACATTTAAATTTAAAGCACGAATGAGCATTTCATTGCCCAGCAAGTAATAACAACAATATATGTTAGCTGAAAGAATTAAATGTTTTCTTTGAAAGACACTTCTACAATGAATCAACAGTTGTGAAGTAAGTTGAACCAATAATAACAACATATCACTTTCATATGTAATCTTTGAAACTACATATAGACAATAACTGGAGATCAGTCGACAGACTATGAACATTATTTTTTTTTCATTTTCGTTAGGGTTTAGCAGAACTTCAGCTGCAAACCGTCATAACTTACGAACACGAGGGTGATCTGCCCAATGTGTCCTGTATTGATCAATACTACATGCAAGAATGATATTATCGTTCACTCTATCCACCTTAGGTGCACAAAAGTTTCCCATATTCGGGATGTTCAAACTTAATCGGGAATCCGAACCAAAATAATCTGGTTGGATACAATAACGTTCTATCTTGTTCAACAATATTTTTATGTCTAGCTGAATCAAATAGCTTAGACGGCTTTTAAGTCAACATATACATACTTGAAATCAATAAGTATGTATCAACATATGATTAATACAATGGTTATCCAAGTGGGGACACTTGTCTAACCTATATACAAATTAACGAACGTAATAAATATCTAAATTATACAATAATCTGATGATTGGATAAAGTAAGAACTTTTATGAATACAAAGATTGGATACATAATCAATAATAATAGAGTTAATAATCTTGCACAATAATATGATTCTGAAACTTTCTTACTCATGTCTGTTGCATAAAGGAAATGCAAAAGTAGGATACTTGCACAATGTAAATAATAGATTAGATACTTGCTCAATAATAATTAGAGTAAGTTTAGGAAACTTGCATAACATGATATACCTGTTTTATACCTATTTGCACGAAATAAAAGTAGTGCATAAGGTTTAGATACTTGCCTGAGCTGCTGCTGACAATAACGCAACTTAGATTAATCTTTTATACAACGACCTATCAATAATAAGATCATTCGTTCAATTAGAATAATATATCGTAACACATAGTACTGCTAATTGCAGTCAGCACATAACCTAATCACATTATCATATATGTTTAACAGTCATTGGATCATAAATGATTACATATCTAGTCAATTTATCTAAGTGCGATCAATTTAAAATATTTCTATATCTGAAACTGACTTTATCGGGTAATTATCGAGTCTAAAACTCTCGTCGTGTAGTTCAATATTCGTTTAGATATTTTAAATATTAGTCATATTATTTTTCATAGCCTTATAATAATTTTTAAATAATTATTATACTTTATCATGAATTTTCAAACACTTTGAAATCATTATTAAATGATTTAAATATTAACTAATTCTATTGTCATTAATATTTAATTAATAATAAACTATTAATGAAACTATTGCCAACATATTAAAGTTATTTATAATAACTCAAAATATTTTTAAAGTATTAATATTACCCTTAAATGATTTTTAAAACATCTAAAATTATTTTAAACAATTACTATTAATATTAGAATATTAATTTATTATTTATCAAAATATTAAAAGTCATTAATTATAACTTAAAATATCTTTAATTCATTTATTTCCTTTTTAAATGATTTTAATTCAATAAAACCATTTTTAAACTATTTATTTAATATAATTATTAAATAAACTTAATATCATTAATATTAAATTATTGATGAAATTTACCTTTAAATATCAAAAGTTATATTTTATAACTTAAAATATTTTTAAACTATTTATTTTCATTTAAAATGATTTTTATAATATTAAAATCATTTTTAATTTATAATTAATAATATCATTAATATTTAATAATTAATGAAACTTATCTTAAAATATTAAAAGTTATGTTTTATAACTTAAAATATTATTAAATACCTTATTATTAATTAAAATGATTTTAATAAAATAAAATCATTTTAATTAATTTATTTAATGCATTTATTAAATAATTTAAATACCAATAATATCCAAATAAATATTAATATTTATGAAAAATATGTCAAATTATTAAAAGTTAATTTTATAACTTAAAATAATTTTTAAAAGCGATTTTATAATTTTTAGGAACTTATTTCTATTTTTAATGTATTTTTCAAATTTATAAAACAAAAATAATTAAATCCATCGCTAAAAGGCTTTAGCGACGAGTACTGTCATAATAGGTGTTCTTGAGGCTCAAGAACAACGACAATCGATGCTTTCAAGGGTACCTCCTTTGACCATCTTTAATTAGATTACGTGTAGTGTTTTACGGGCTAGCTATAACTTGGATGTTGTAAAGACTAGTGTCTAACTACATGTTACAACAATAATCATGATAATACAACTTAAAACGAATGAGATCTGGGCTTGCAAAGTAATTGTCAGATCTGTTCTTAGTTTTCTGGGTTACCCAGAAACCCAAGATAGTTCTTAGGTACTACGTTTGGGCTTCCATAAATATATTTCCAAGTAAGGTTTTGGTTGTTTAGTGGTTTCAGAGTGTAGTACCCATGCCAAGGAAGAGATCTATTATCCTTAATCAGTCTAACTACATCACAATCGCCAGATCTAAGTCGGTCAAACCCTGTCAGAAGGGTGTTCTTGATTTTTTGGAAATTCCAGAAAACGCATATCATGTTCATCTTGCTACTTTGCTTTGATTCGGCACTTTGATCCTATTCATCATTTAGGTGATATCAAGGTTTTAATATGTAGCCCATATAACATATTATAACATGGATACAACAACACAAACAATTCACATAACGCAAGAGAGATTGGGACTCATGAACAAACTATCAGACCCATCTGGGTAACTTCTGGGTTACCCAGAAACAAAAGCTTAACGGTCAACGCATTTTGACTGATTACTACATCCGATCCTTTGTTTTCCAAGGTTCGAGAGTGTGCTAGACTTGAAGTCCTCATGTCAGAGAAGAGATCTATTACACAAAGTCGGCAAACACAACAAAAAGAATAACAATCTATGACACGGTCAAACATGGTCAAAAAGCTGTTCTTCATATTTTCTGGAAATTCCCAGAAATAAAAATCATGAACAAGGGGCCAAGTTTGACCATCTTCTAAGTTCGATCAATTGTTTATTTAAAGGCTCAAAAGCCACAAATATAAAGTACATATGATAGGCTATAACCTGGATACTATAATATCATCAAATGATATACAAACTGACAGATCTTAGCCTTTCAAAACATTGTCAGACGCTGAAAAAGCTTTACAGGTTGCCCAATTAAATAAAAAAGTCATGGTCGGTCAACGACCTTTGACCATCAATAACTTTCACTCTATAACTGATCTAACTCTGAATCAAGTTCCAGATTCAAGATCGCATAGCATACTACATGATTAAACATTTAAACCACAAAAACACATAACATACAAGGATCTATGAGGACTGACATTTGACTGTCAGACTCAAAAACAAAAATTTCTAGATTTTGTAGATCTTCAAATCCGAGCCTCTAGATGTTATGGATCTAACATCTAGCAACCCAGATCATCGTTATACACCATATACAACATATTTTAACAATAAATTATAACATCTAACATGCAGTTCAAGATCAGATTTCTAATTTAGGTTTAGCCTTTTTATGAACAAATTCTTTGATTCTAGGCTTCTGGTCTGTTACTGAAAGTCACGGGGCTCGATTCGGGGACTGATCCACTACTAAATTTCGTAGGGTTAGATAGAGAGAAACTTGGTTGGGTGTTTGGATAGAAATGATGCAAAATATGAAACTTTCTCTTTTTAAATTATGTAATGAATTGATATAATGAACTTGGCTGGTGAATTGAATCTGATATGCTGGAATTCTAGCTGCTAGGTTGATAGGGTAGGGTGGCTTGCAAGATCTTGCTAGATATTATCTAACCAATAATTCAAGAATGGGACAAAAGGGCATTTTTGTAATTTCCTTTTTTTAATCTCAAGGGTATTCTTATCTAAGGTGCTTGAATCTAGGTTTAATCACTAGATTTTTATATTTTAAAGTTTCCCAAATAATTACTAGGGTTTGAAAGATTAAAATTAAAGTATAATAAAATTTTAATTTTAACCACAGTAATTAAATTAGGATTTTTAATAGAAATTAGGGTTTTATTAGAAAATTAGGGTTTAATCATTAGGGTTCCCAAATTAACAATTAGGGTTTCTTAATTATCATTATAATTCATAAAAATAATAATTTGGGTTTCTAAAATTTGCAATTAGGGTTTCTAATTAGCAAATTAAGGTTTTCAAATAAATAATTAGGGTTTCTCCTAATTACAGAAATTATAATATACACAATAAAATTCATATAACACCATTACTACACAGTCTCGAACTCATAACCGAGTTTAACAATTAGGGTTTAATAACACGATATGAGGGTCATGCCCTAATTTACCACAATTAAATAACCATTATCAGTCTCCACATTTACAGTACATATTTATAGCACTAAAAAATTAAAATATAATTAATATTATATTATTATTCTCATCCATTTATCAATACCCAAATTTAGGGTTTGGATTCCATATACGATTTATTTTCATATCTTTAATCAATAATTAAGTTAAAATAATTAACTTAAATATTCTAAAAAATAAAATATTTATTATTATAATTCTAATAATCATTTCATATATTATTTAAATAATATAAAATCATGTTTTCATGGAAAATAAATAATAAAGACATTTCTACTATAAAATTAATTACTATAGGAATATACTTTATAATGATCAATTATTCTAAAATAAAATTGTTTGAAATTATTCATGAAATAAATAATTTTATTTATCACATATATACATACACATTACTTGACACATATTCTCATCTTTAAAAAAAATTAATATGCAAAATTTCTTATTTATTTATATAGAAAATATCGGGTTATTACATTCACCCTCCCTTATAAGGATTCCGTCCCCGGAATCACCGTTGTAAAAACTCATACTTACAAAGGTACATAACATACATAGTCATTTCAAATAGATCTAGATCAGATTTAATCGAACTGATCTTTAACTATTTATATAAAGCTTATCTTTCTGATTAAACAGAAGCTTGATTTCTAAAAGAACTCAAATTCCTCCTTCAAAATATTTTTATAAAATAATTTATTATATATTTGAAAATCATATATATCGAAATATACAAGTTATACAAATAATACCTGGAGTTGCATTCTCAGCTGCCACCGTATACTGGACCATCATATTGAAAACTCGTGCAGTTGATTCTGTTGGTCTGTTTGTTGAAGTAGGTTTCGTTGTCATTAGAGTCCCGCTGCCTTTTCCTTTACTCGCGTTCCCTGTATCCCCTCCCTTTTTCGGACAGTCTTTCACTTTATACTCCATTGATCCACACTTGAAACACCTCTTGATCATCCTTAGATTGGGGCAGTTAGGAGAGATATGTCCCTCATGCCCACACTTGTAACACACAAACTTACCCTTAAGACACTCTCTCGAGTGATTCTTTCCACAATTCCCACATCACTAGAACTGTTTTTCTTTCCACCTCCGCCTACTTACGTATTCCCAAAATTATCTCCTTTTTTTTCCCGGTCTTCATCGCTTACTATTTTCTTCTCCTCCTTTCTAGCTTGATTTGCTTCCCACCAAAAATTCGCTCCCCTTTCATCATATAGGTGACAAAAGTCGCTCTTTTGCCCATCCACATTACTCTAGTCATCACAAACATCTCTACAGGGTCATTGATCCTCTAAATCTGGATGTTCGATTGTTTTGAAGTCTTTGACGTTTATTGATCGATTACTTGGTTGATTTCCACTACCGTGATCCGCTTCTGCATAGCTTGAGAATCTATATTCGCCAAATTTTGTGTTGGGTCTAGTTATCTTTCAACTTTGTTGACAGGTTCTTCTTCCTTTTGGTTTTGTTTTTGTCTTGGCCGCATTATCTGATTAAATAAGATCATGTTCATCTAACTAATTCATCGTACTTTTCATAGCATAGCACATAATGCTTTAAACATCTGTTATTCCCTTTGTGACATAAAAGTCGGGAATTGTTGCCACAACTTATACGAAAGTTGAGAATACTACTTTACATAGACATACTTATCGTATACTCATCATAGAATCATACATATTCAAATAACACTAATACTACTCATTTTATTCGCCTTCACTAAGGATCATTTACTTAGCATTCTATATATTCCTATTATCCTCAATAATCCTTTTACACATAACTATACCTAGTTAATCAAACCTTCCACATTATTATGAGTTTAGAACTCACCACAAACATATGAGTTCAAGAACTCGAGCCTAATCTTTTATCTTGTAACTATACTCTACCTATCAGTCATACTATCATTTCTGGGTCCAGTACTACACTTTCCTGTATAATCACCTCATTGAGGTAGCTTTCAATGTGAGCCTCTATTTTAGCTATTGGCTTTGATATTGGCTCGGTTATGGAGGTTGACTCCTTCTTTACGACCTGAGGGTATGCTAATCCTTATCTCACATAACATCTACACACTAACTATCTTGATTAACATATAGTATATACACACAACAATTAATAATTTTATATAAGTTATCTTTTTTTTTGTTTAACGATGAATTTATTCAATTCATCTCCTTTTAAACTCTATATGAGTTATTTGTATTTTCAACGTTTCCCTCTGTTCTAAGGTTATAGCCTAAGGTCGATCCCACCTAAGGTTTCTAACCCTAAAGCTAAAGCTTTGTACTTCCAACCATACACCTACGTTGATACCTATCAACTTGATACCAACGTGTGGCGCCCCCTTAAAGGGATCACCAAAGAAAAGGCTCGGTACTTATAGAAACCCGACACTCATGGTACTTCGACTGCTCCACGATACCATTTTATAAATTCATGAAGCTTTGATACCAACTCATGGCGCCCCCAAATTGGTAATACTAATTTCTATAAAATTTAATAATAAATAATAATAATAATAAAAATTCAAACTTAATTTACATATATCAAAGTCTAATCCCAAGTACGTAACCTTTACTTCAATATATTACGGGATAGATAATAAATATCATTGTCTTAATAAAATATAACTATTACACAACATAATATAAATCTCATTCGAATCGACTTTCCTTTCCCTTGTGTTCTTTTGAACCTTACGGTTAATCATACTTAACTAAAACATTTAAATTTAAAGCAAGAATGAGCATTTAATTACCCAAAGAAGTAATAACAACAATATATATTAGTGAAAAGAATTAAATGTTTTCTTTGAAAGACACTTCTACAAGGAATCAACAAATTGTGAAGTAAAATGAACCAATAATAACAACATATCACTTTCATATGTAATCTTTGAAACTACGTATAGACAATAACTGGAGATCAGTCAATAGACTATGAACATTGTTTTTTTTTTTTTAGTAGGGTTTAGCTGAACTTCATCAGCAAACCGTCATAACTTACTGGACACGAGGTGATCTTTGAATGTGCCTATATTTGATCAATACTACATGCAAGAATGATATTATCGTTCACTCTATCCACCTTAGGTGCACAAAAGTTTCCCATATTCGGGATGTTTATACTTAGTCGGGAATCCGAACCAAAACAATCTGGTTGGATATAATAATGTTCTATCTTGTTCAACAATATTTTTATGTCTAGCTGAATCAAATAGCTTAGACGGCTTTTAAGTCAACATATACATACTTGAAATCAATAAGTATGTATCAACATATGATTAAATACAATGGTTATCCAAGTGGGGACACTTGTCTAACCCTATATACAAATTAACGAACAGAATAAATATCTGAATTATACAATAATACAATGATTGGATAAAGTAAGAACTTTTATGAATACAAAGATTGGATACATAATCAATAATAATAGAGTTAATAATCTTGCACAATAATATGATTCTGAAACTTTCTTACTCATGTCTGTTGCATAAAGGAAATGCAAAAGTAGGATACTTGCACAATGTAAATAATAGATTAGATACTTGCTCAATAATAATTAGAGTAAGTTTAGGAAACTTGCATAACATGATATACCTGTTTTATACCTATTTGCACGAAATAAAAGTAGTGCATAAGGTTTAGATATCACTTTGAGCTCTATCTTTACAATAACGCAACTTAGATTAATCTTTTATACAACGACTTCATCAAGAATAAGATCATTCGTTCGATTAGAATAATATATCGTAACACGTAATCGCTAATTTTCATTAAACACATAACCTAATCAC
Source organism: Panax quinquefolius (assembly GCA_020205615.1). Lineage (NCBI taxonomy): Eukaryota > Viridiplantae > Streptophyta > Magnoliopsida > Apiales > Araliaceae > Panax > Panax quinquefolius. The sequence goes on from CM035164.1 coordinate 92,901,121, forward strand.
ATTATCATATATGTTTAATGATCATTGGATCATAAATAATCACATATCTAATCAATTTATCTAAGTCCGGATCAATTTCTGAAATATTTCTATATACTGAAAATGACTTTATCGGATAATTATCAAGTCTAAAACTCTATCATTATAGTTCAATAATCGTTTAGATATTTTAAATATCGATATATTATTTTTCATAGCCTTATAATAATTTTTATATAATTATTATACTTTATCATGAATTTTCAAACATTGAAATCATTATTAAATGATTTAAATATTAACTAATTCTATTATCATTAATATTTAATTAATAATAAACTATTAATGAAACTATTGCCAAAATATTAAAGTTATTTATAATAACTCAAAATATTTTTAAAGTATTAATATTACCCTTAAATGATTTTTAAAACATCTAAAATTATTTTTAAACAATTACTATTAATATTAGAATATTAATTTATTATTTATCAAAATATTAAAAGTCATTAATTATAACTTAAAATATCTTTAATTCATTTATTTCCTTTTTAAATGATTTTTAATTCAATAAAACCATTTTTAAACTATTTATTTAATATAATTATTAAATAAACTTAATATCATTAATATTAAATTATTGATGAAATTTACCTTTAAATATCAAAAGTTATATTTTATAACTTAAAATATTTTTAAACTATTTATTTTCATTTAAAATGATTTTTATAATATTAAAATCATTTTTAATTTATAATTAATAATATCATTAATATTTAATAATTAATGAAACTTATCTTAAAATATTAAAAGTTATGTTTTATAACTTAAAATATTATTAAATACCTTATTATTAATTAAAATGATTTTAATAAAATAAAATCATTTTAATTAATTTATTTAATAATTTATTAAATAATTTAAATACCAATAATATCCAAATAAATATTAATATTTATGAAAAATATGTCAAATTATTAAAAGTTAATTTTTATAACTTAAAATAATTTTTAAAACTGATTTTATAATTTTAGGAACTTATTTCTATTTTTAATGTATTTTTGAAATTTATAAAACAAAATAATTAAATCCATGGCTAAAAGGCTTTAGCGGCAGAGTTTCATCATGAATAGGTGTTCTTGAGGCTCAAGAACAACGGCGATCGATGCTCAAGGGTACCTCATTTTGACCATCTTTAATTAGCTTACGTGTAGTGTTTCTGGGCTAGCTATAACTTGGATGTTGTAGTACTAGTGTTTAACTACATGTTACAACAATAATCATGACAATACAACTTAAAACGAATGAGATCTGGGCTTGCAAAGTAATTGTCAGATCTGTTCTTGGTTTTCTGGGTTACCCAGAAACCCAAGACAGTTCTTAGGTACTACGTTTGGGCTTCCATAAATATATTTCCAAGTAAGGTTTTGGTTGTTTAGTGGTTTCAGAGTGTAGTACCCATGCCAAGGAAGAGATCTATTATCCTTAATCAGTCTAACTACATCACAATCGCCAGATCTAAGTCGGTCAAACCCTGTCAAAACTGTGTTCTTGATTTTCTGGAAATTCCAGAAAACGCATATCATGTTCATACTGCCTACTTTGACCGTTCAGCACTTTGATCCTATTCATCATTTAGGTGATATCAAGGTTTTAATATGTAGCCCATATAACATATTATAACATGGATACAACAACACAAACAATTCACATAACGCAAGAGAGATTGGGACTCATGAACAAACTGTCAGACCCATCTGGGTAACTTCTGGGTTACCCAGAAACAAAAGCTTAACGGTCAACGCATTTTGACTGATTACTACATCCGATCCTTTGTTTTCCAAGGTTCAAAAGTGTGCTAGACTTGAAGTCCTCATGTCAGAGAAGAGATCTATTACACAAAGTCAGCAAAACAACAAAAAGAATAACAATCTATGACAGGGTCAAACATGGTCAGAAAGTTGTTCTTCATATTTTTTGGAAATTCCCAGAAATAAAAATCATGAACGAGGGGCCAGGTTTGACCATCCTCTAAGTTCGATCAATTGATTATTTAAAGGCTCAAAAGCCACAAATATAAAGTACATATGATAGGCTATAACCTGTTTACTATAATATCATCAAATGATTTACAAACTGACAGATCTTAGCCTTTCAAAACAATGTCAGACGCTGAAAAAGCTTTCTGGGTTGCCCAGAATTAGTAAAGTCATGGTCGGTCAACGACCTTTGACCATCAATAACTTTCACTCTATAACTGATCTGACTCTGAATTAAGTTCCAGATTCAAGATCACATAGCATACTACATGATTAAACATTTAAACCACAAAAACACATAACATACAAGGATCTATGAGGACTGACATTTGACTGTCAGACTCAAAAACAAAAATTTCCAGATTTTGTAGATCTTCAAATCCGAGCCTCTAGATGTTATGGATCTAACATCTAGCAACCCAGATCATCGTTCTACACCATATACAACATATTTTAACAATAAATTATAACATCTAACATGCAGATCAAGATCAGATTTCTAATTTAGGTTTTACCTTTTTATGAACAAATTCTTTGATTCTAGGCTTCTGGTCTGTTACTGAAAGTCATGGGGCTCGATTTGGGGACTGATCCACTACTAAATTTTGTAGGGTTAGATAGAGAGAGACTTGGTTGGGTGTTTGGATAGAAATGATGCAAAATATGAGACTTTCTCTTTCTTAAATTATGCAATGAATTGATATAATGAACTTGGCTGGTGAATTGAATCTGATATGATGGAATTCTAGCTGCTAGGTTGATAGGGTAGGGTGGCTAGCAAGATCTTGCTAGATATTGTCTAACCAATAATTCAAGAATGGGACAAAAGGGCATTTTTGCAATTTCCTTTTTAATCTCAAGGGTATTCTTGTCTAAGGTGCTTGAATCTAGGGTTTAATCACTAGATTTTATATTTTAATGTTTCCCAAATAATTACTAGGGTTCGAAAGATTAAAATTAAAATATAATAAAATTTTAATTTTAACCACACTAATTAAATTAGGATTTTTAATAGAAATTAGGGTTTTATTAGAAAATTAGGGTTTAATTATTAGGGTTCCCAAATTAACAATTAGGGTTTCTTAATTATCATTATAATTCACAAAAATAATAATTTGGGTTTCTAAAATTTGCAATTAGGGTTTCTAATTAGCAAATTAGGGTTTTTAAATAAATAATTAGGGTTTCTCCTAATTACAGAAATTATAATATACACAATAAAATTCATATAACACCATTACTACACAGTCTCGAACTCATAACCGAGTTTAACAATTAAGGTTTAATAACACGATATGAGGGTCATGCCCTAATTTACCACAATTGAATAACCATTATCAGTCTCCACATTTACAGTACATATTTATAGCACTAAAAAATTAAAATATAATTAATATTATATTATTATTCTCATCCCTTGATCAATACCCAAATTTAGGGTTTGGATTCCATATCTAGTTTATCTTTAATTAAGTTAAAATAATTAACTTAAATATTCTGAAAAAAAAAAAATATTATTATTATAATTCTAATAATCATTTCATATATTATTTAAATAATATAAAATCATGTTTTCATGGAAAATAAATAATAAAGACATTTCTACTATAAAATTAATTACTATAGAAATATACTTTATATTGATCAATTATTCTAAAATAAAATTGTTTGAAATTATTCATGAAATAAATAATTTTATTTATCACATTTATACATACACATTACTTGACACATATTCTCCTCTTTAAAAAAAATTAATATGCAAAATTTCTTATTTATTTATATAGAAAATATTGGGTTATTACAGAAGACACTGTTTGTCTTTTGGACTTATGACCAGTCTTGTTCTTCTTTAAGATCTGTGAAATAGTGGCTTGATCCTCTTCAACTTCCTCTTGCTGTTGCATGTTCCTTAGCCTCCTTAGAGTCTCTATGTTAGAGGACTCTACAGGAATGTTAGTTATAGATCCTTGAGGCTCTTCGACTTGTCTTACCCTTAGCTTTCTCTTGCCCTTGCTTTTTCTGGCAAGAGCAGAGGGTTCTCCCTTGTCTGTTTCTTCTTCTTCTTCAACTTCTTTGACAACAGACATTCCTCCTGGAAAGCCTGATTCCTTTTGTTCCCCAGTTCTCCCACTGGACTCTGTCATCATTCTTACATAATCAGCAGGGTTCCTTTCCCAGTTCTTAAACAACTGTTGTGTCATTCTTCGATTTAGGTTGATAGCTTCTCCTTCATCATCCCCAATTGTGTCACCTAATGCAGATTGCAGAATGATGCTAATGAATCTCCTATACATCATCTTCGGAGTACTCTTTGATTTCTTCGAGCTGACGATCCACTTGCCGATCCACTCGAGTAATACAGCCCCATAATTGAGTTGAGTACCATGAACCAAAGCAGACATGAGCTTGAGCTGAGTCTCATTTACCGAGTCATGACCTAAGCTCTTGCAGCAGATGCATTTCCCAATAATGTCAGCCAAAAATTCGTACCTTTGAGGGAAATCCTTCTTTTTGTAGCCTTTCACAGAGGGATTCTTCTTGTGGTGAATTTTCTTCAAACCCTCTTGGAAGCTTATGCTGTCTAGAAATGGGTGCCCCACGTTCTTGAAACCTAGGGCCAGATTGAAGTTTTCTTCCCTTAGCATCATTTCAACTCCTCTTACTCGTGTAGTGATGGTGTTGTGTTCGTACACTCCATTCTTGTAAAACTCCTTCACTAGCTTGGGATAGATGAGGGTGTCGGTGCTCAGCGCCTCTTCGAGACCTGCCTTCTTTAGTAGTGCTAAGGTCTTGTGAAATTTTGGTGGAGCATCCTTGAACTCATCAAAACAGAGTCTGTAGCCTGAGATTACATTTGAAGCAGCCATGATTCTGTAGTTGAGAAGTGGAATACGACTGAGCTTTCTCTTGAGTTAGGGTTTTTCTTTGAGAGAGAGAGATAGATAATCTTTTGAACTTCAGATTTCAAAAAACACGGTTCCAATTTGTACTTGTAGCTTCCCTCTCTCTTTTTTTTGACTTAGTGGGATAGGTGTCGCCTTATGCTTGGCTCTACGATTTTGACTGTGCATGAATGTACTGATTTGCCCTTTGAGTCTTCAGTGCTGAGATGTCCTTAGGATGACTACGATCGTAGAGATAGTCACTTGGTCGTTGAGTCTGTCCTCCGATCGTTGAGTCTGTCCGGCAGTCGTTGAGTCTGATCACCATTCGTAGAGTCTGTCCTACGATCGTCGAGTCTGTCCGGATCCTTGTGATGAGTTTTTGACTAAGCATTCTTTTTAAGGTAACTCAGGAAGGGCCAACCTCTTGGTGATTCAAGGGTTAGGTTTGTCCCTGAGGCACCTCTTAGAGAGATTGCATTGTTATGAGGCTTGTCATCACAGGATTCACTTTGCTTGTTGGAAGGGCTTTAGGTCATCGTCGAGTCTGCACTATGATAGTTGAGTCTTTGCTACGATCGTTGATGTAGTTGTCTGTTTGGCTCTACGATCATGAACTTCCCTTGATCATGTCTACAATTTTGAGTACAGCCTTTATATCTGTCATGGTTAGCACAATCTAGAGCATACAGTTCATGGTTGAAGATTTAGCATGCCTAGTTCACTTATTAACTTGTTAAATCTAGATTCATCTAGTGGTTTTGTAAAAACATTAGCAAGTTGAATTTATTAGGGATATATTGTAAAGATATAGTTCCATTTTGCACATGATCCCTAATGAAGTGATACCTTATTTCTATATGCTTGGTCCTAGAATGCATGACAGGATTATGAGTTATTACTATAGCACTTGTGTTATCACAGTGTATGGGAATAGATTTGAAATCGAACCCATAGTCAACTAGCTGATTTCTCATCCATAGGATCTGAGCACAGCAGCTACCAGCCACAATATATTCAGCTTCTGCAGTTGAAGTAGACACTGAGTTTTTCTTTTTGCTAAGCCAGGACACAAGTCTGTTTCCAAGAAGTTGACAGGTGCCACTGATACTTTTTTTGTCTATTTTGCATCCTGCAAAATCAGCATCTGTGTATCCTATCAGTACAAATGAGGATTCCTTGGGATACCATAGCCCCAAGTAGGGTGTACCCTTGAGATACCTGAAGATCCTCTTTACAGCAGACAAATGTGTCTCTTTAGGGTTAGCCTGAAATCTAGCACATATGCATGTTGCAAACATTATATCTGGTCTACTGGCAGTTAGGTATAAAAGAGAACCTATCATACCTCTGTATTGACTTATATCAATACATTTACCTTTCTCATCCTTGTCAAGCTTGGTTGCAGGAGCAATTGGTGTTTTCATGGGAGAGGCTGATTCCATGCCATACTTCTTTAGTAAGTCTTTGATGTATTTGGCTTGGTTAATGAATATTCCTTCATCAGTATGCTTCACTTGCAGTCCAAGGAAGAAATTCAGCTCACTCATCATGCTCATTTCAAACTTGCTCTGCATTAGCTTAGAGAATCTCTTACATAACTTTTTTATCGGTAGAACCAAAAATGATATCATCAACATATATTTGAACTAGTAAGACTTTGTCTTTATGCTTTCTAAGAAATAGTGTGCTATCTACTCTACCTCCAGTGAACCCATTTTCTATTAAGAAGTTAGTCAGTGTTTCATACCATGCTCTAGGTGCTTGTTTAAGACCATATAAAGCTTTGTCTAATCTATAGACATAATTGGAAAGAGATGGATTGATGAAACCTGGAGGTTGTTCTACGTAGACTTCTTCTTGAAGCTCTCCATTTAGAAATGCACTCTTGACATCCATCTGGAAGACTTTGAACTTCATGTGGGCAGCAAAGGCAAAAAGATTCTGATGGCTTCTAGTCTGGCAACAGGTGTAAATGTCTCATCATAGTCAATGCCTTCTTCTTGAGAATAGCCCTTTGCCACTAATCTTGCCTTGTTTCTGGTGATGACCCCATCTTCATCCATTTTGTTCCTGAAGACCCACTTGGTTCCTATGACAGGATGATTCTTTGGTCTTGGTACCAATCTCCACACTTTGCTTCGTTTAAATTGGTTGAGTTCTTCCTGGATGGCTTCTATCCAACTGGAGTCTTCCATAGCATCCTCTATCTTCTTTGGCTCTATCTATGACAGGAAGCTTAGATAGAAGCATTCATTCTGAGTAGCAGCTCTTGTTTTAACTCTTGCACTTGGATCTCCAATGATTAGATCCTGAGTATGATCCCTTGCCCATCTGTTCCCTGTTGGGACATCTGTCCTGATCCCTTCCTGTCTTAGGTCTTCAAGGTCTATCTCTTCTTCTTGGAGTGGAGGCTCGCTGTCTTGGATGGACCTCTCTACGATTTCATTATCATGCTCTACGATTTCACTGTCTGGTACTACGATCGTAGTGTTGAGCTCGACGATTGCATTCGTAGTGTCTGCACTATCGGTCGTAGTGTCTAGAGGCACTGCTTTGTCTGTGTCAGTTTCATCAAAGATGATGTGTATTGAGACTTCGACATTCAGTGTCTTCTTGTTGAACACCACATAAGCTTTCTTTGTCATGGTATATCCAAGAAAGATCCCTTCGTCTGACTTGGGCTGGAATTTTGTCAGATACTGCTTTCCATTGTTGAGAATATAGCATGCACAGCCAAAGACATGGAAATAGCTGACACTTGGCTTCCTTCCTTTCCACAGTTCGTAGGGTGTCCTCTTGATCGTAAAGTGAATTAATGATCTGTTACGTATGTAGCGTGCGGTGTTGATGACTTTTGCCCGAAGTATTTAAGGCGCATTTAGTCTGCTGCTATTAGGGTCCTTCCAGCCTCTATCAGAGTTCTGTTCTTTCTTTCAGCAACTCCATTTTGTTGAGGAGTTCGTGGAGCTGAGAAGTTATGACTGATGCCATTGTCTGAGCAGAACTTATCTATTAATGAGAAATCGAATTCTCTTCCATGATCACTCCTTATTGCCTTGATTTTCTCTCCTTTCTCATTCATCACCAGTCTGAACATTTTGATTAATTCGGAGCTCATTTTATCCTTTAAAGTTAGGAAGAATACCCATGTGAATCTGGTGAAGTCGTCGACTATGACTAGAGAGTATCTTTTGCCTCCAAGACTAGCTGTTGGGATTGGTCCAAAAAGATCCATGTGGAGCAGCTGCAAGGGTTTGTCAATGGAGTTGGCAGTCTTGCTCTTGAATGAGCTTCTGGTTTGCTTTCCAAGCTGGCAGGCGTTGCATGGCCTTTCCTTCACAAAGTTGAACTTGGGTAGGCCAGCTACGAGATCTTTTGATGCCAGTTTGGACATGTTTTTGAAGTTTAAGTGAGACAACCTTCTATACCATAGCCAGCTCATTTCCTCAGATGCTTTTGCGGAAAACATATTGTCTCATCGAGCTTAGTTGACCAAGATCTCTTTGTGTAGACATTTCCTTTTCTTGTTAAATCGACTTTATGGCGGATGTCTTTAAATCTCGACTAGACATTGGTTGTTGAGAAATGTTACTTGGTGACCCTTATCGCAGAGTTGGTGATACTTAGAAGGTTGTGTTGGAGTCCTTCCACATAAGCTACTTTGTTGAAAGATCTTGCACCATTACCAAAGAGCCATATCCTCTTGTCTTGCCTTTTGAGCCAGTTATCTCCAAAGATGGTGAGGGACCCTCCTTTTCTACATAGTTGGATAGTAGAGCTTTGTTCCCTATCATATGCCTCGAGCAACCACTTTCAGATACCATGTTGAGGTCGTGGAGCTCTTTTCCTGTCAAAACATTTGAACCTTCATTTTGGTACCCATATTTGCATGGGTCCTTCTTTGTTAGTGTCTTTGGGGACCCAAATTTGTCTAATCTTGGGTCTCACATGCATGGAATTATAATAACACTTTGTAGCCCTATGACCATTTTTATTGCATATGAAGCATCTATTATAATGCATGCCTGTGTGTGTGTGGTGATTCATCTTCCACTTAGACTTGTGTGGTTCCTTAGTTAACCTTCTGTTAAACTGATTCTCTTTCTTCCATGTGTCCTTAGGTTTCATAAATAGTGATGAATGTGCCTTACCTCTACTGTACCTTCCCAGTTGATTCGTAGAGTTGATTTTGTTTGACTCTACGATTCTTCGAGGTTGGTAAGTAGAGGTTGGATTACTCTTTTCCTTGATGAAACCCAAACCAGCGTGAGATCCTTTACTTCTCTGAGTATAACTAGAGACAATAGAACAAGGTTGAACTGGTTCTTCCAACTATGAGGATTTCACAAAAGCAATGCCTCTACCAAAACTTGAGACATTACTAGTGCTAATTTCCATTGTCTTTTCCATACTTAGCTCTGAGATGGATTCCCCAAAGCCTAAGCATGTTCTGTCGAATGTGCTTCTCTGACTAGAGAGCAGGCAGTCCATGGATGATGAGGATCTGTTCCATGCAGAGATAGTCTTCTCTAGATCCTCAATTTTAGAGGTTAGCTTAGACTCTCTTTGTGCATGATGTGTGTTTATGCATTTTAAGTTTCATTCTCAGCTTCAAGCTTGGAGAGAAGATTAGTACTTAGAAGAGCTGTTTCAAGCTCTTCTTGAACTTTCTTCTTCTCCTCTTGAATAAGTGAATGATCTTTAGACAAGACTCTGAACCACTTCATGTAATTATGTAGGTCAGTGGTTATGCCATGTAAAACAGTTCTCAAGTCACTTATATCTACATCAGGAGAAGTAAAGTCAAATACCTCATCAATACTTACATCATGTATGTTTAGGCTTTGTTTGTCCTTTGCATGTTTGGCCATTAAGCACAGATTGGCCATATGTGGTTCTTCCTCATCTCCGGAGTCTACATTTGAGTCATTATCTGAATCACTCCACGATCCTCCGGCAACTAGGCCTTTGTCTCTTTTCTGAGGCCTCTTGGTTCCTTTGTATTCTTTCTTTGCCTGAGATTTCTTCTTTAGCTCTTCTTTGATAGGCTTGTTGCAGTTGGCAATGAAATGAACAGGTTTCTTGCAGTTGTAGCATAAATCATTCAATTGTTCTGGTGGCGTGAAGTTCTTGACTTTTTTGGCTTCTTGGGATTACGCCTTATCGCATGAACCTTCTTAGTCTCTTTACCAAAGATAGCAAAGTCATCGTCATCGTCTTCATCATCATCGAGTCAATCTCGGTGATGAATTTCATACTTTTTATATGCCTTGAGAGCAACACCCTTATCCTTTCTTCTTCCTTCCGATAAGGTTTCGGTAGCGTTGGGTCGACTCCGGTTAAATGCGTCGAGAGATTTCCATACAGATTGTTGAATCGTCATCTCATTAAGATTCTTTGATTCTCTTATTCTTTGTGGTCTTTACATCCCACACCTTTCGATGAGGGCTCTCATGAACTTTATGGTTAGATCCTTGTTAGGATAGATCTTCCCATACGCTTCGTAGAGAATTGAAGCGAAACGTTAAATCTTTCATAAGTTGCGATCCACGTTTCTCCCCGCATGGCGAAACATTTCATAATGCTTTGTGTCGAGAGAGGCGCTTGTTCTCTCGACTTCTTGGTTCCTTAAATGCATAATCGCATGTGCTTCCCAAACTTCCTTAGCTGTTTTGCTATTTACAATATTTTCAAACAGATCGTCCTCTAAGAATTGGAACAGGATGTTCTTTACCTTTTTATCAAGTAGGACAGCTCTCTTCTCTATGTCTGTCCATTCTTCTTTCACTTTTATTTGTACTCTGTTTGGATCGTCAATGGTTGGTGCAAGCTTTGTCGGTATATAGGGCCCATTAAGAACAGTCTCAAATAGATCTTCATCTATTGAGTCCATGTAAGCTTGCATCCTGACTTTCCAGTTAGCAAATTTATCTTGGTTGCACATTGGTGGCTTCTTTGCCTCCCGGTCTGGATTAAGCACTTTCTGAGTGCCATTTGGATCTACTAAAGCGTGTAAGCCGGTAAAATAGAACCTACTTTGTTACCAATTGTTAGTTCTAGTAGGCACAAGTTATCTAGAAGGGGGGGTTAAATAGATATTTGAAAATCTTTTCGTTTTAACTTGTTCTTAGATAATGATTAAAACTTTGTGGATTAGTATTTGTTTTAATCTTCTTTACCAAGCAATGGAGTTATGAGCGAGTAAAGCGGTTATAACGAGATATAGCGATTATAGCGATTATAGCATGAATGTAAATGATGTTGTTTTAAGTGGTTGAGCACTCAAAGCTCTAGTCCACTCTTCTACTCAACGAGTAGGATATCCACTAAGGATGTCTTTTACAATCTTCTGAATCACACAGATTCCTTCTAGACTAGGAGTCTAGGAACTTCTCTAGTTCACTCTTGAACTCTTCAAGTTCAGCAGACTTGGCTTTCTTACTGATTCACTCTGAACTCTTCAAGTCCAATGAACTTGGTATACTTCTTCAGTTGATTGATAGTTGTTGAGTTCTTGATGGTTGCTACTCAGTTGCTGTGTAAGCACTGGTTCTTTAAGAACTGAGAAGCTGAGCAAGCTTTGCAATATCTCAGATCGTAGAGTTGAGCTTGAGAGAGATGTTCACGTTGTTTGATTAATGCTTGCTTATTTCTCTCTTATCTGTCTGATCTGTATATATGTGATGTTGAAAACTATCCGTTAGATCCATCCGTTGTGGCATTAAATGCATCTGAACTTTCTGTACTGTGATGAAGACATTTCTGCACATCTTCTGAATTCTGCATTCTGGCCCACAGACACTGCAGGCTGCTTTCTCACCTACCACCTGAAAAGGTGTTTTGTCCCTCTTACCCATAGTACTATCCTTAGCTTCTTCAATACGCTTCTTTGTTGCATACTAAGGAAATTTCATACAATCTGGGACTGATGAGTACTGCAGCATCTGGGATCCATTCCTCACTTGTTGAAAACACAGATCATTCGGCTCGACGTTTTCTGACGTGAGACAGATGATGCTCTACGATTTGGATCGTGGTGTTCTACGATTTAGATCGTAGTGTCTTTTACATCTTTCCACACTACGATGCTATTAGTTGAGAGCACTACGATTTTCCTTTAAAACCTTCGTACACTATGATCTTCTCTTGCTCGTGTTGTTGACTCTACGTTCCCGAGAGCACACTACGATCGTTGACCTGTAAACTTCATATTTCCTTCAGCACACTACGATTGTGGAGTTAGCTCGGCAATCGTTGGGACCACTCTACGAAGTCCGAAGAGTCTCCTTCAAGGCAGACACACTACGATCTTCAGGCTCTACGTTTTCTACCTTGACTTCTGCAATGTTGATCAAACTGATGCACTATGATTTCTTCAAGACTAATCTATTACATCTTAAGATCAACCTAATAGTTTTGATCTTTCTATCTATACATTCTTTAACAGAATGATACACGTTGAAAGCTTAGATCAGCCTAACAATTTTGATCTATCACTAAGTCCTTGTACATATATTCATTTAAGGACCTTACAAATAATCATGAACACATGCATTAAAACATCAAATCATAATATGCATTCTCCCAACAGCACTATTGATCAAAGCACAAATTATTATTTGCTTACTAAGAAGCATATTTTCTCAAGTATAAAAGTCTTTGAACTTTTATAAATACATTTGTTCTTTAATTATTATCTACTTATTTGAGAAGCATCAATATGTACTAAATTCTTATCTACTTATTTGAGAAACACATTGTTGTAAAATCATTTGTAAAATGAGAAAAGGTCAGATTTAGTTTATTTTATGTACCTGTGAGAAAGACGAGTAATTCTTCGACCAAGACCAGAGTCTTAGAGAGGTCAGCGGGAAGTTGGGTCTCTAGTGTACTTGTGAGGTGAGGAAGAGGCTGTTGTTTCAAGACCAGATCATAGAGTAGAATTGAACTCAAAAGAAGGTACAACTAAACTTGAGGAGGGAGCGGGGAGCTTGCTGTCCAAGATAGATTAGTTAGGAACAGTTGGAAGTTTGACTATAAAACTTTGTAAAGGCTTCTCCGCCTATTGAAGGAGTATTTATTACTGATAGTAATAGGATCTCAAGTCCTGAAGAGGAGCTTGAGACTGAACGTAGCAATATACCCGGGATGTATGTTGTGAACCAGACAAATCTATGTGCATTGTGTGATTGATTTTTTTATTGTCTTGCATATTAATTTCTAACACTACAAATTAATTATACAAAAAATCAAAAAGGCCTAAGATAATTTTTAATCTGTAATAATCTATTCAACCCCCCCCCCCCTTCTAGATTATTATTGGACTTTCAATATTGATCCAATGACCACCCTAGCACCTATGCCTAGTTGCTATTATTTTACAAGGATTAGTATTTAGTACTATTATTATTTTTATGATTGTTATTATTATTATTATTATTACTACTACTACTACTACTACTACTACTACTACTACTGTGACGCCCCCAAAATAGGTCCCAAAAGTCCCCAAAGAAAAATAAGAAGATTACTATCATCTTCTTTCCAATGGTGAGTCTTCTCTTGACATATAAATATCGCTGTTGTCTCCAAGTGAAAATTATATTTCAAATAAACTCCAAGATCATATAGGTAGTGCTCATAGAAATATATTCAACAAGTGGATGTGCACAACCATGTCTTATGAGAACACGAGGTTATATGTCATTAGACATCTTGTATGATAGGGGCAAAACACCCTTCCAAAGTTGGGTTCGCCTCACCCTATTTGATTCACCAAATATAACTACTAAATGATGTATAGAATACAACACACTTTTCAATACTGTTTATGGAGAACCTCCACAGCTAGAGACCACCGTTCTATTTCCCTGTTATCCCCGCTCAACCTGGCAACACTCTTATTACCTGAAAGGAATTGTGAAGCAAAAAAGGTGAGCACAACTAGCCCAGTAAAGAATATCACGACTAAAGCTAATTTACATCATCAATAGTCTTCATCATTAATAAATCAGAGATTTAGAACATATGGTAGATGATAAAACTTTTCAACCATATTTGCAGCGGAACGAGCAATCCATTAGAAGAGTTAAATACACCATAAGGTCTATTATCTTCTCCATGTTAAAAGTTCACCAACAATATTTTATCCATGTAAAATAAATCAACAGTTCCTATCCACAATCATATGATTAACTCATAATCATAATTGTGGTTCTAAATTCCTCTTCGCAACTAGCACGAAAATAATTTTCATCACCTATCTTCACCCGAAATATCAAAAATCATGGTTATACCAAATCAGAATTCCTGCTCATAATCATACTAATAAATTCATCTTTGCACTACGGCCAAAGATATTCATTAACAATTCATCTTTGCACTACATGCCAAAGACATACAAATCGTATTTTAGAAGAGTCAGTAGAGCATGCTATCTACTATCTTCTACTTAATTAAAAGTGTATAATAAATATTTTATCGCCGAGACTCACGACAATAAATAATCCACATCATCAAATCACCCCACACTTTTCTGGCCAAGGATATTCGTTAATATCACATCCATGAATTTATATTTTATCGCTGAGACTCAGCTCGATAATCAATACATATCACTGAATTATCCATGCATACGGCTAAGGATATTCATTAATATCACGACCACGAATTATCCATGCACTATGTGTTAAAGATAATCGTGTTTTCATCAACGGTCATGATCATGCCATAAAATAATTCATCTTTACACCCTTGGCCGAAGAGAATCCATAGCCATAATCATACCAACAACTGTCCATCAATGCACTACGGGCCAATGAGGACTTTTTCCACATCATTTGTAACATTACGGTCATGATTATACCGAATAATCCCTAGTCATAATCATACCAAGTGCATCTATGCACTACGGCCAAAGATGACTTTCAACACAATATGAGTATGAGGATGATGACAATGATATAAAAATCATTTAAATGAGATAAAGGATAAATATTAAACATTTATAATACAATTTATCCAACCGTTCAATAATAACCAAATGTTATCAATCACTTAATAATCTCATAATCTAATATCATTAATATTATAACAATATTTTAATCATTTTTTAAACTTATAAACAATTTATTTCAATTATTTACACTTTATCAAATAATGCATTTAATCATTTAAAAATGCCATACTCATAAGATTTCATCATCAATGATCAAATCCCTCATCAAAAATCTGCATATACCCTATATAGGATTCTCAAGCCATTAAATCCTATTTTCCAATTTTATTACTTCACATAACATATTTAATTTATTTACTCATAACTAGTTCATTTTTATGATAAATACCAAATCAGTCCCAAAAATATTTCTTTTCTGGGATTTAGCAGAATATAGTCCCATCTTGAACATATATTTTTCTCAGAATTTTTAAAATTCATTTACTAGTTTTCATATGGCTAAAACTGCCGAATATTTAGACATTTATCATAAATTGTACTTTTGTCCAAAAATTCAAAAATTACAGGGTATACTCTCCTCTGTTATATACATGTACTTCAATAAATATTTCACCAATTTTGGAGGTAACCACAAGGAGTTATAAGAGTTTACTTTTAAAATAGTCTTTTCCCATAAAATCTATAACTCTTAATCTATACATCCAAAAATCGCCATTTTTGGACTCAATCTAGAAAACTCATCAAATTATCATTTCAAATTTTTCCAGAATTTTTTAGGGTCAAAAAAATTATGAAATCGCTCTGGCGTAAACCCCTTTTAATGAAAATACTATTCGTATGAATACGAAGGATCATTTACCATGCATGCGGTAATCCACATAGACAGGTTATTTTAACAGAAAAATAAAGAATGGAACCAGGTCATGCGTAAACGCACAGACAAGATATTCCAACAAAATAATAAATAATGGAATAACAGAAGAATTCACCAGGCATGCGATAGACCGCAAAGACAGGTTATTCCAATAGAATAATAAATAATGGAACCAGGTCATGCGTAAACGCACAGAATAGGATATTCCATCAGAATAATAAAAAATGGAATAATAGAAGAATTTCACCATGTATGCAAAGATTTGATGCATGGCGAGTTATTCCAACATAATAATAAAGAATGGAATAACAGAAGAATTTCACCATGTATACGGTAGTCCGTGTATACAGGTTATTCCAACAGAATAATGAAGAATGGAATAACAGAAGTTCTCTTCATGAATAAGAAAGAAAGAATACCCCTTACGAGTACAACAAATATTATCCCTTACGAGTACAACAAATAATATCCCCTACAAGTACAACAAATAATATCCCCTACCTTAAAAAGAAAAGTATTCCGACCAGTAGGGCAGAAATATACTTGAAGAAAACTTGCATTATCTTCTACGCTCAAAGCTTTCTTAAACTCTAAAGAAATACGCTCGAGATTATAAAAGAAGAACTTTCTCTATAGTTTCTCTCTCTAGAGTTTCAGTGAATTCGTAAGAAATAATGAAGGAATGAGCTTCTATTTATAGAAGAATGGACTGAATAGTAACTAATTCATGAACGATCCAGATTGATTTACTTTTAATCGGACGGTCCATATTGATTTAATAAAATATTCTAGTAAAATAAAAAATTTTAAATAAAATATAATATATTCTATTTATAATCGAATAAAACGAATAACTTTATAAAAGTATTCTGTTTTATATATAAAAGATTTTACTATCTGAAACACTATGCAGCACTATATCAAACACTATGCATAATAGAATATTATATATTCTATTTATAGTCTAATAAAATAAATAATTTTATAAAAGTATTCTATTTTATATAAAAAGATTTTACTATCTGAAACACTATGCATAATAAAATATCATATATTCTATTTATAGTCTAATAAAACAAATAACTTTATAAAAGTATTACATTTTATATAAATATGCATAATAAAATATTATATATTCTATTTATAGTCTAATAAAAAAATAATAATCTTAATAACTTGTCATCTCAATTATTGATATAATAATATATAAAATATCGATAATAATTGAATCAAATAACGTGAGATACTATCATGCAGAAATTATTGTAGTAATAATTGAACAAAAGCGAGTGACTTCTCACATAAGCATTAATAATCAATACCGTGTGCTACTATGCAACCACACGTATTACTGTACTTTTGCTACCGAGTAGTTCAACAGTTTTAACTGTAAAACTTCCGCCGTTATTTTCATAAAAAATATTTTTATCGTTTTCTCAATCCGACAATAATTCCGTTATGGGGTCCACCAATGATTGTACCGTCGTATGGATATTTCCCGACAAAAAGAATATTCCCCAACGAATATTTTATACTTACTTAGTTTGCAAAATTTTCACATATTACACTTAACTTTAAACTTTTATCAATTTAACTATTTACCAAAATAGAAAAATTGAACACTTTTATTTCTTAAAATTCGGGGTCTCACAATCTCTCCTCCTTATGAAATTTCACCCTCGAAATTTACGTACGCACCTGATATTCGAAAAGATGAGAATACCTTGCTTTTTTTTTCAGATTGTACCTTCCCGGTAATTTCTTCGCTATCATGATTTTCCCAATTCTCATCTCCTGTATTTCAGATATCATTCTAGAATATAGCTTCAAAACAAAGGTTAATTGACATATCACAATTTGTCAACTTATCAAGTAAAAAATTTCAGCTTAGGTAAGTCACACACTAGCGAAGTATATAACTCGTCTCTCCCCTCCTAGTTCTAGACTCTTATCTCCGCCAGCGACCATATCCCTAAGCTCTGATACCATTTGTGACGCCCCCCAAAATAGGTCCACATGACCCATTCTGAGTCGCCAGATATCACACTATAAAATCAAATACAAACTTCATTTATATTAATCATTGAACGTCAGTATAGAATACGACCACAGTTAACTGTGAGTTTTAATACAAATGTATGTAACTCTTATGGTGTCTCGACCACATCCTTAGAATGATACTTTACATAAAAGTATAGTCAAAAACTGTTTTAGAAATTAAAATCTTTGGGAAGTGCTCAAGGAAACCTTCGTACATGGGAGGCCATGCGTCTAGGTTATGATAGATATCATATGTCCACAGAATTATCCTTGGTTGTCCCAAAAGTCCCCAAAGAAAAACGAGAAGATTACTATCATCTTCTTTCCAATGGTGAGTCTTCTCTTGACATATAAATATCTCCGTTGTCTCCAAGTGAAAATTATATTTCAAATAAACTCCAAGATCATATAGGTAGTGCTCATAGAAATATATTCAGCAAGTGGATGTGCACAAGCATATATTATGAGAACACGAGGTTGTATGTCATTAGACATCTTGTATGATAGGGGCAAAACACCCTTCCAAAGTTGGGTTCGCCTCACCCTATTTGATTCACCAAATATAACTACTAAATAATGTATAGAATACAACACACTTTTCTATACTGTTTAGGGAGAACCTCCATAGCTAGAGACCACTGTTCTATTCCCCTGTTATCCCCGCTCGACCCGGCAACACTCTTATTACCTGAAAGGAATTGTGAAGCAGAAAAGGTGAGCACAACTAGCCCAGTAAAGAATATCATAACTAAAGCTAATTTACATCATCACTAGCCTTCATCATTAATAAATCAGAGATTTAGAACATATGGTAGATGATAAAACATTTTAACCATAGTTGCAGCGGAACGAGCAATCCATTAGAAGAGTCAAATACACCACAAGGTCTATTATCTTCTCTATATTAAAAGTCCACCAACAATGTTTTATCGTAGAGTGTGTTAGTAGATGTTTGACTTGTCAATGCGTAAAAGCATAACATCAGCGTCCGAGTGGGTTTCTACAACCATTGGAAATACCAGAGTGGAAATGGGAGCATATTACGATGGATTTTATGGTAGGACTTCCAGTCACGTAGAAAGGTTTGGATGCCATTTGGGTTATCGTGGATCGACTTACAAAGACCGTACATTTTCTACCAATCAAGATCCATTATAGTTTGAATCAGTTAGCGAGTCTATACGTAAAGGAAATTGTTTCACGACATGGAGTGTCGGTATCAATTGTGTCAGACCGAGACCCGCGTTTCACATCAAAATTTTGGAAAAGCTTGCAAGAGAGGATGAGAACACAGTTAAGGTTAAGTACTGCTTATCATTCTCAGACAAACAGACAGAGTGGGCGAACAATACAAATGCTAGAGGATATGCTTAGAACTTGCGTGATTGACTTTAAGGGAAATTAGGACGACCACCTACCTTAGTCGAATTTGCATATAATAATAGTTACCATACGAGTATCGGCATGCCATCGTACGAAGATCTTTACGGAAGGAAGTGCAGAATGCCATTATGTTGGGACGAAGTTGGAGAACGACAAATATTCAGACCAGAGTTAGTAAAACAAACTGCAGACGTGGTGACAGTAATAAGGGCTAGACTAGTGGCCTCTCAAGATCGCCAGAAAAAGTATGCGGATTCGCATCGGCAAGACCAAGATTTTGAAGTCGACAATTTTGTATTCTTGAAGGTATCTCCATGGAAGGGAAAGATCCATTTCGGCAAGAAAGGAAAACTGAGTCCAAGATTCATAGGACCATTCGAGATACTAAAGCGGGTGGGCGAAGTAGCATACAAAGTTGCACTACCACCAGAGTTGGAGCACATCCATAACGTGTTTCACATATCTGTGTTACGTCCGTACAAGATTGACTACAAGCACGTGATTTCTTATGAACCCATTCAAGTAGAGAAGAACTTAGCGTACAAAGAAATTCATGTCCAAATTCTTGATAGAAAAGAGCAAACCTTTAGAAATAAAGTTATTTCCTCTGTAAAAGTACTTTGGCATAACCACAATTTCGAGGAGGCTACGTGGGAGTTAGAAGATAAGATGATAAGGGATTATCCCCATCTATTTGTGTAACCTTGTAGGAATTTTGGGACAAAATTTTTATAAGGGGGGGGGGGATGATGTAATACCTAAGAATTTCCACGTATTATTAAATGAATATATTAATGGAAATAATATTTATGTGAACATAAGTGTTATTATTTTGTGAGTCGGTTAATTCAATTGATTCGTATTAGATCAATGCGTATTAAGATGTGTGAATTGACAATGAGAAGTGTGAAATGCCTTGTGTGGCATAATGTGAAACGAGGAAATTCACTAAGCAAGTTAAAATAAGAATTTGGAAAAATAGTCGTGTTGATCATGTGATTTCATATAAGTAATCAATTTGCTCTTAGGCTTGTAATATCACTCATATGGACATTAATTCATATCGTTTAAAACAAGTTTAGCGATGAAAATTGGCACAGGCTTGAAGCTAAATCAGTCTTGCGCTTGTCTTTGTCGAGTGCAATAGCCTGTACTCATTCTGTAGAAGATAAAATGGCAATTGCTACCATGAGAGATCGATTAAAATTAGTTACTTTCTCTTCGTAAAGACCGAATTGGGACATTAATGTTATATGTGTGACATAAATAAAACCATATGATAGGAGTATATTGCAATGAAATGGGGTACCTAGTAGCACCATGACATCATAAGAGGTTGTAATGCATAAATGAATTATTTTCTGAGTATTCTAGAATATGAGAAAGGAATTCAATTTTTAAATAAACATCAATATTAAATAAGATTATAATGTAGTTATGTGAGTGGTAAAGATAATTATGAAACTACCCGAACAATAATGCCTAACTGCGATATTTTATTTCGTGTAGTTAATGTACATGGATTATATGATGTGAGTATAGAATTTATCTTTAAATTCCTAATATGGTAACAATTGTACATTAATATTACATTATGGGAATTAAAAGGACCACACCAAGCCTTACACGGCCAATTGCTAAGATTTTCTCTCTTATCCCAAAATGAGTGTCACAAAGTACAATGAATAGTGACCTAAACTCTCTTTACGTAACTGCTAATCCTAGGTGATCATGGCTAGGAAGGTGGCTGGTATGGAGCTGTTAAGAAACTCTTGAATAACCTTTGTTCCATTAAATTGCAGCATGGATTTCCATCTTGTGTAACACCAATGTCCAGTCCAAACTCCTTCTTTAAATAGAAGACATGTTTATCAGTTGGTGTTGCTTGGAAATTGTCTGATAAATTGCTTAGTGTAAGATTGAGAGCATACAAGTGTTCTAAGAATTTGAGAGTTCATTAGGAGCAAGTTCATTGCACATTACAAAGGTATAATTCATTTTCCTTGTTTCCATTTCATTCTTTGTAAAAACAGAGTTCTTGAACTCTTGAAATTTAAATTCTTGATTTTGTGAATTGGATGTTAATGAGGTTGGGTATTTGTTATATAGTTGTTATATGACCATATAAGCATGTTTAAATTGATACATGAGTGTTTAGAAACAAATTCAGGAGTAATTTCTATGTTTGGGCTAGTATTCTGCCAACGCAGACTGTTCCTGGCTCGAACCAGACGTGGCGCAGCTGCGCCGGATTAACACTAAGGTGCATCGCAGTTACGCCAGACTCTGAGTTCAGTTGGGCTTTCTATTTTCAAATCTGATCAATGTTAGGCAATCATTATGGCTTAAACTAACATGCAAACATGTGTAATGTGTATGTATAAGTATATTAATCTAAGTTGGGCATGTTTTACTAGATTTTCATGATTAACGAAAGAATATGGTTTATATGGAAATTAGGACTTTAAGTTTTGAAAACAAATTATGTTAGAGATCATGGTCTGCAAATTATGGGCATAGTAATCTATACATGACTGATTTTACACATAAATGAGCATGCTATAGTGTACATAGTTCTTTTGTTCATGACCGTCCTATTAGGCTTTGTGTTAGAAATGTTTTCAAGAAAAAGCTTAGTAAGCTAACATGCATGACTACCACATGATATACATTCTGATTTTGCGGACATGTTAACATGACTTGACTACATATGTTTAGAGCTTTGAAGTTATCTTATATGTGTTAGATTGCATAGTTCAAATCTAAAATGGTTTCAAAGGAAAACTTGAACATATTTTCGAAATCTAGTTGCATCACATGTATATCTAGATTCTAAAGGGTTAAGATGTCATGTTATGTCTATAATATCCCTAGATATGATCTATATGTATTGAACATGATGATTTCAAAATAAACATGAGTTTAAAGTATGATTCGAAGTATTAGACAAGGATAGTTGTGAACAAGCAAAATGAATGCTACAAGTATGTGTATTAACAGATTTTGAAATCTCTATGTGAAAATATAACCAAGTAATGAGACATGATAACCGGTTGATATTGTTTTGCTTTAATGCCATTTAAGATGTAAGTTCAAACTTGTACAAATGAATTCCAGAACGGTCATGTAATTATGTGAGCACCTCTAACATGTAGATATGATAGAGTATTAGTACATAGATGTGTAGGAATTGGACAGAAACAGAAAGTGCAAAGCTCAACCTTGGTTTGGCGGGGGATTAACAGTGAACTGCGCCATCCCTAATCCTAGGCAGTAGCAGATTCTTGCCGTCATCTAGCCTCTTAAATGGCTTCTGTTTTTGAATTGATATTTTAAGCATGCTTATATGATTACTTTAACTTATCATACATGACCAATATGCTATGTAATGTGTTAAGGAGCATGCTAAGTGATAAAGATGAATGTTAATTTTTAAATATTAAGTCCAAAGAAATGGTTGCATGAAATAAAGCAATAAAGACGTTGGTTGCAATTGTGATTTGTGCTATAAAAATATAGGATAAGGTGATGTGTATATAACTAAGTTAGACGCTTATGTGTACGTTGAACTTACCTATATGTGTTAGCTAATTAGCATCTTGAACATATAATACGCTATAAATAGGATTCGAAAGTGTTGATTTCTTAACGTGGATAAACTACGCTTAAGGCAAGTATCTGAGCCCTACTTTACATTGTGCAAGTATTCTAACTCTAGCATTACTTTATTCAACGAATATCGTAAGCTTATCTCATTGAATGCAAGTTATCCTACTTATTCGTTCAATTGAGCTAGTATGTTAAACTCTTGAGAAAACTATTATTCATGTGAACTTGGTATTGTTCTTAAATATTGTGAAAGTGTCTATGCCATTTGATTCGGCTAGATTATATGCATATTTATAACACTGTCCAAACCAATTGATTGGTGCGAAAATCTTGAAAATAGAGTTGAACAACCCTTAAGGTAAGGGGAATATATGTTGTTGGAAACCCCAACACATGAGTAGATTATTAATGTGGTATTATGCATAAATTAGAGTATTGTAGACTGATCATCTATAGTACTTGATTCTTTTGGGTTATCAATTTAATATTGGTAATTCTAGTATATGTTCAATAGTCCTTAGTGACTGCTCAGTATAAATTGTTATCCAGTTAGATACCTTGATAGTCTTTGAATTCATACATATCGGTTGATTTATATTGAATTATCATTCTTATTCCAAGAATTGTTAATATTCATTGTTCATGATATTAATCTGAAACTCTGAACTATCTTAGAGATGATACTTCGATATTTCACACTCGTGTTAAAAAAACTCTTTACCCTTATTGAATATTACTTGCTTGGCAATTTGTAATCATTCTTGCTTATTTAAAACCTTTCAGTTAAGGCGGAACATGGAGGTGTCTCTGGGAAAGACAATGGGAAGGGTAAGGCTACAGACTAGCTTGTCCCTTTATGTTTAAAGTCTATTATGTTGTACTAAGACTGTTTTCAGACTATGTTTAAGCTTAAGTAAGATTATGTAATAAGTCTTTATTCGATATTATTATGTAATCTATTAAGCACTGTAGGTTGCGAGACTTGGGGGAATAATTCTAATAAATCATTGTATATTATTCTACATTAGATCTTTCGCTGTGAATGTGTGATTTTCATTTTTGCTTGTTATATTGTTAGTTTTTGGTACTTTCATGTTACTTTTGATGGGTTTTGTGCTTGTTGTAGGATAATCAATGTGCCTATCAGAATGCTAGCATTGGAAGGAGATTTCAAGCAATTTTTGGACTTTCTGACTACATAGCGCGGACCGCACTGTGATGCCTAGTGGAGTAGCGCAGGGTGCGCTGGTACGTGAACTTCCCCTGGTGCAGTAGCGTGGGCCTCGCTGTCAAAGAGTATTGTGTAGCACGGGGTGCGCTGTGTCGGCACCTGATCTGGGCAGAAAGTAATTTTGTGCTGGAAGATGGGCATTGTTGGGAGCTATTAATTCTTTATGTAATGTGATCTTAATAGGATTGTGGGATGATTGTTATTTCATTTGGTGTGAGTCTTTAACTATTGACTTGTTGGTATTGAAAAGGATTTGGATTTCTACTTGACTTTATATGGGAGGAGTTAGAGTTGGATTAGGAATGGTGGTATGAAGCTGAGGCTATTTTTATGTGAAGTGTTGGAGCTTGGTGGGAGACATCCAGACACACTTTGAGAACGAGATTGAAGAGCAAGAACTTGGAGGAACAAAGAAGAAGGATAATTTCATGAAGATTTCAGATTTGAAGGGCGAGAAGGGTGGTGTATTACTTATCTCCTTTAATTTCAAATTGTGTAATTGGGATGATGTTTTCTTTTATTTATTCAGTGTTTAATTCATTAGTTATGAACTAAATCACTTATTAGGCTTATAATAGATCTTTAAGTGGAACGATGATTATGTAATCCTTGATTTTCAGTTTAATAAGCTATTATGCAGTTTATCTATATTAATTTGAGCTTGAATTTATGAATTGCCTGATCAACAATTTTATGTGGATTTGTATGAATTCGAGAGATGAAATATGAATCTAGACTTAATTAATATAACATGTGTTCTTGATTTATGTGAATGAACATAATCTTGATGTATGTTAGGGTAGAGATATGCTTGATATTGCATGTAATCATATGAAGAACTTGAACTTAAACCATCTTTAATTGTAATTCACATAGAGATATAATGAGTTTGTTAATTAAGGTGTTTAACATAATTCTATCTTAATTGTGGATTTGGGTTAATAAGGTATTAGTACATCGAGAGGTGGTTAGTACTATTTTTGTGTTCTTGATTAATAAACTGGGATAGTGAGTTAAACTGGAATAAGGTATAAAAATCAGAGTGGTGCTTAAAGTAAAGTTGTAAGCCTAATTCTCCAATATTTGTTTGAAAATTCAGTTTTAGGGTTTGTTGGTATTTATTTGAATTTTAATATATTTACTACAAACTGGAATTTGATTAGTTTATTAAAATTAGGATTAATAGAAGATTGGTAATTGTGAAGTTAATTTCTTGCTAATTCTCTGAGGGAACGATACTCTACTTACTAATATATTACTTGTTGACCACGTATACTTGCGTGTTGTGCGTAATTAGATTTTACCCAACATGTTTTTGGTGCCGTTTCCGGGGACTCTAGTATAGATTTTATTATTTTGCAATATCAGTTTAATTAGTCCAGTTTTACTTAAACACTTTTTAGGGAATGTATAAATGTTTACATTCTATGTGATGTTTTAGGAATTTTATCCTCCAAAACAGATGTTAGCTGTTTGTAACACAAGATACCATGTAAATATGCGCGTACACATATTTCTTCATATTTCTCATTACATGGAGATGAATATGGAATAAAATTACAAGTAATTGGCTTTACGAGTAATTTGAAATGAGAAAGCATGAAGAGACTTTCCTCCGTGTTTGGTTTATCAGAGGTTGACCTATCTTAGGTTACTCTCGTGGTTTTTTGGCATGAAGGTTCCCAAATCATCGCAATTTACTCGACGGGAAGTTAATCCGGTCTTTCAACTGGAGTGAATTTGGGTGGTGCCTTTCCTGAGCCTCGTTGGAATTAGTCTTTCTATGAGTCCAGTAATCAAACACCGACAGGATAGCCTCTTGATGGAGGAACCACACAACATACATTCACATACAACGTGTCTCACCGTTTATGAAAATGATGATATGTGTAAAGCACTAATATCACAAGCAGATATAGTGTAAAGCAATAAGTAAATGCATTCGTACACATCCATCAAATGTAAATACAACATCCACACACAAGCATATAACATTTTTGAAAAGCTTGTAATAGCGGCTTAAGTCCTTTTACTAGAGTCCCCAGCAGAGTCGCCATCTGTCGGCGTCGGGATTTTTATTTGTCCCTTTTTTGTTCTTGTCTTTTGGAGTTCTCATGTTAGGTGAGATTTGTTTGGAAAACAAGATGTGAAAAGGTCCGACATTTATATATCGATGATTTGACTATAAGAGTCGCCAGTTGGTTTTTTAAATGGTTATACTAACACAACTGAGAAAAGGTTTGCATGTTGACCCGGTGATGTGACACTGCTAAATGGGTCTATGAAACCAAGATTCGTTTAGGGTCCGGGGACTTGGTTATGCGGAAGGAAGGTGTTAGGCACCCTCGACATCCGTGTTGCCACAGTGACCGCCACTTTTCAAGAAACTGTTATATGAATGTGCATGTGTGTGTGGGTCAATGTGCTGTTATTTGGAAGTAGTGCGAGGCCTCGTTCGCATCTATATACACAGGGTTTGAATTTATGTAAAAATTCAGTTTTAAATAAGATATAGCAATGATGTTTTGTAAAAGAGGTTTTTCAAACCCTTATGCTTAATAATAATTGAGACCTTTTGATACTTCCATTTTATTAAAATGTTTGGCATGATTACTTTTATTTTTGAGATGCGAAGCATCTTCAAGAAAATAATGTACAAAGAAGTGCCGAATTCCTTATGGGCATGGGAGCCATCTAAGGAAATCCAAACACCATGAATAAATTTATAAGCTGCATACATCTGAAAATATCCATCACGGGAATCGAATCTAGATTCAGTAGACTGAATCTGTGATCACATGATTCCTAGGCTCACATGATGCCACAGTTTATATGAAAGCTGTAAGCAGTTATATATATAAAAGCTGTAAATAAATATATAAGACACGGTCAACCACCATGAAGCACCTTCATGGGGGATCGGAAATGTAAATATATAAAAGCGATAAATATATATATAGAGACATGATCAACCACCACGAAACACCTCCATGGGAGATAAGAAAATGTAAATAAAGGCGTAAAAACAAGATCAACCACCATAAAGCACCTCCACGGGGGATCAGAAATGTAAATAAAGCTGTAAAGATGATCAACCGCCACGAAGTAAACTGCAGGCGGGACAAAATTTAAAGAAAGCTGTAAAAGGCCACGAAGTAAACTCCAGGTCTGACAGAAATGTAAATATATATATTTATAAAAGCGGTAAACGCACATGATATATATCGATCCCGGCTCAGTTTATCATTTCGGTGATTTGTCGCTATATATATATATATACTTATATATATAAACTATTGTCGAACTACATTGATGAGCACGATTTTACATCCGGGCGTTCTTCGCTATATATATATATATATATATAAGCAAATAAACACTACGGATGTAAAATCGAGCTCATCAACGTAGTTCGACAATAGTTTATATATATAAGTATATATATATATATATAAAAGCAAATAAATGCTCCGGACGTAAGTCCAGACTCAATCAAGGCATGACTCGATAATGTTAGTCCATATATATAAATATATAATATATATATATATATATAAAGAAATAAAAGCCACTGACCGAAGTCCGGGCATACACACGCAACACGACTCTCAACGTGAAGAACGGTGTGTGTAAAGATGAAGAGTAAGGCTTTAAAATGTGTAAGAAGGCTTATAGTGGACTACCAAAGAAGACTTCAATGAGTTGAAAGGGATGAACACTCGGCTCCCGCCGATAAAAATATAGCAATATATAAGCTCACAAGTGTTTAAAATGAGAAAACACTCAGTTTATAGTGTGTACATATCAAATTGGACATGGCTTCCTCGCCTTTTCTCTTTTCAAAATGGCTGCCCCAAGCCCTGTATTTATAGAGGGGGGAGTCGTAGGTGTACATGCGGTAGGCGCCGATGCACCTGCGGCTGCCCAGGGTGCCCCGGGTTATGCGGGTCCTGCCGTCTCGAAATACGTATATGCATGCAACGTGTTATCCAGTCAAACATTCAGAACTTCAATTCTGGCATCCGATCAAGGTGTATAAGACCTTTTATGGAATGTTGTTGTCTAGAGCTACACAATGGCATGTGATTAGAGGTTGTACGAAGTCAGGAAGATGGGACCATGCCTTAGGTCTTCAAGATTCAAATTCTATCTGGTGTGCTATCTTGTGCAGTAGTCACCCGGGATTGGCGCTCTTTGGTTCTTGTAGGACATTACTGTGTAGAATGTATGTATGTTGTTGTTGAGACGACGCGATTTGAGTTTGGGATGACAAAATAACAGTCCTGCCCTTCACCGGGGTTATCTCCGATTTGAGCTGATTTAGCGGTCGTTACTCAAGGTTATCTCTAAGATTGGACTGCTGCAGGAGTTGACCGTCCTCAGTGTTGTTTCTGAGACGTGCCTGACTTCCCGAGGTCATCTCCGGGTTTGGGGAATGAGTGCCTCGGGGCTTTACTGAGTGTTTGAAGCTGTTTGTATAGGTTTGAAAGAAGCATTTCTGGGGTTCTCTTTGAAACTGCAACTGTATGCCTCGGGGTTATCTCCGAGGTTGATACTATCTTTCTCGATGTTATTTCTGGGTTTGAGACTGAGTATCTCAGGGTTATCTCTGAGATGAGACGGTCTTCTCCGGTGTGATTTTCGATATTTGAACTGCATTCCTCAGGGTTATCTCCGAGGTTGAAACTGAAACTCCCGGTGTTATTTTTGGGACTGAGGTTGAAACTTTCGGTGGTATCTCCGAGTCTGAGCTGGATATCTCGAGGTTATCTCCGAGATGGTAATACTGAATATGTCAGGGTTGTCTCTGGGATTGAACTGAGCTGTCTTCCAGGGTTATCTCTGAAAGACGATTCTGCCCTCCTGCAATGTTAGTAACAGGTATGCAGAAAATTTTGAGTGTCTACAAATTAAATCAATAATATGAGATACTATGCATCAACTACTGTGGCAATTACTGAATGAAACTAATAGACTTCTTACGTAAGCATCAATAAATAGAGATACTGTGCAATACCATGTGCTACTGTGCAATAACGCGTATTACTATACTTTTATCACCTGGTATTTCAACAGTTTAATAGTACAAGTATTGCCATTATTTTATGAAAAGGTTATTTCTGTCTCTTTCTATATTTGATAGTTATTCCGTTATGTAGTCCACCAATGATTGCGCCGTCGTACGAATATTCCCCGACAAAACGAATATTTTTTAACCACTTGCTTACTTTGCAAATTTTGCACATATCACCCATAATTATAACATTATATCAAATCAACACCTTACTATTCAAAATAATATTTAGAGAAAATTAAATTTTTATTCATAAAAGTTGGGGTCTTACAACCTCCACTCCTTATGAAATTTCGTCCTCGAAATTAATGTACGTACCTGGTATGTCGAAGAGGTGAGGATAACTTGTCTTCATTTCATATTTTAACTCCCTTGTCATTTCCTCAATATCATGGTTTCTCCATAAAACTTTGACTTTAGGTATAACCTTTGAGCGTAGAATATGCTCCTTCTTATCCAAGATCTTGACAGGTACCTCCTCATACGTTAAATCTTTGGCTATCACGTCTAGTTCTAATTCAATAATGTGGTTTTGGTCTTCCACATATTTACGTAATATAGATATGTGAAAAATGTTATGCACACGAGACATACTTGGCGGTAAGGTGACTCTATAGGCCACAGTTCCTACTCGGTCAAGGATTTCAAATGGACCAATAAATCGAGGGTTGAGATTTCCTCTCTTCGTCGATTCTTGCTTCTGGAATAACACCTTCTTGCACCTTCTTCTTCATATTCATCAACTCTGGGTCTGTAGCTTGAGAAGCTTTAACTTTATCGATTAAAGTCGATTCTACTCGTATATTTATCATTTTCACGTGATTTCCTGGAGTCCTTAACTCTATCTCCATCCTTTGTAAGTCATACAAAATGAGCCTTTATGTTGACAACATCGCACTCGTACCAGCATACGATGTTCTGCTCAACGCGTCAGCTACCACGTCGCTTTTCCAGGATGGTATTGGATGGTATGGTAGTAATATTTTAACAGCTCGAGCCAACGTCTTTGGCGCATGTTAAGTTCGTTCTGGGTGAAGAAATTTTTGAAGCTCTTATGGTCTGTGTAGATCTCCACTTTATCCCCATACAGGTAGTGTCTCCAGATCTTTAGCGCAAAAATGACTGTTGCCAACTCTAGATCATGAGTAGGATAATTCATCTCATATTCTTTGAGTTGTCGAGAGGCACATGCTATGACTTTCCCATATTTCATGAGAACAAATCCTAAACCTCTGTCTGAAGCATTGTTGTAGATGACAAATCCCTTCGAACCTGATGGTATTGTCAGAACATGTGCTGAAATGAGTCTTCTCTTGAGTTTTTGGAAACTCTTCTCACATTCCTCACTCCATCCAAATTTTGTATCTTTTCGAGTCAGCTTAGTTAATGGAGTGGCGATTCGAGAAAATCCTT
The DNA here is from genome assembly GCA_020205615.1 of Panax quinquefolius. Taxonomy (NCBI): domain Eukaryota; kingdom Viridiplantae; phylum Streptophyta; class Magnoliopsida; order Apiales; family Araliaceae; genus Panax; species Panax quinquefolius. Next base: position 92,931,609 of record CM035164.1, read on the forward strand.
CCACGAATCTCCAATAATAACCAGCTAAGCCTAGAAAGCTATTTATTTTGGTTACTGACTTTGGTTGCTCTGAATTGTGACTCATATCCCAACCTTGGATATCACCTCACAATGGCACCTATCAGTTTGCCACCGCACCAATACAGCGTCTCTTACGGAGAGTCTTTCTTCGGTGCATTCCACAAAGGAAGTCACCAAATATAGGTCCAGATACCTATTTTTTTATGGTGACATAGTTCAACTCCCGATAGTCAATACAAAGTCACATACTCCCATCTTTCTTCTTTTCGAATAAAACAGGAGCACCCAAAGGCGATGTACTAGGACGAATGAAACCAATGTCTAAAAATTCCTGTAGTTTGGTTTTTAACTCCTGAAATTAAATAGGAGCCATTAGATCTGGGGTTTTGGAAATGGGGTTTGTACCGGGTTCAAGGTCAATACAAAATTTGATTTCATGCTCTGGGTAAGCCAAAAAGTTCTCCGGGAAATACGTCAGGGAATTTATTAACAACAGAAATATCATTTAAATATGACGTATTTTTATTTAAATCAGTGACATGGGCTAAGAAATCTTGACATCCGATTTTTAATAACCCAATGACTTTATGGCTAGAGATAACAATGATTGAATTTAGTGGTTTGGTTGTTTGAATTCGCATAACAGGTTGGTTAAGAATATGAAAGGTAACAACCTTACGAAAACAATCAATTTTAGCATGATGAATAGTTAACCAATCGATTCTTAAAATCACATTAAATGCAAGTATTTTTAAAGTGATGAGATCAACAGGTAATGTGAGAGTGTCGATTTGAATCAAACAAGATTTATAAATGGTGGATGTAATGAAGGTTTCTCCCAACGGAGTTTCAACAGATAAGTCAAAGTCTAATATCTTCGGAGTCAAGTTCAAACGTTGAGCACAAGCAGGTAAAATAAAAGAATGGGTAGAAACAATATCTAATAAGGTATAGACTTTGCAAGAGTTTATGATTAGCTTTCTCGTGATAACTTCATTCGGGTTCCTCGCTTTTTGTGAAGTCACGAGAAACTCTATCCCTTGAACCACTGACTTTGACTTGTTTGGGACAACCTTTAGTGTCATCATTACTGTTGGACTTAACTTCTCTATAGGGCACATTCCACCCTCAATTGCTTCGTCGTACTCTTAATCCATGATCTGAATCATTAATCTTCGATCCATATCGAATTAGGGTTGACTGCTCTGTACAAGGTAATTCAAAACACGATGTTGGGTTGTCCCAATTGCTGTCCAAAAAGAGAAATACATATAATCTATTTTAGCCTTCTTGGATCGGACATCTCCTTCTACAATATCAATGTGTCGTGCAGCTTTTACCCATGCGTCCTCCATTCTCACTCGTTCAGTTGTTTCTTCTTTAAGCTGATATTTGACATTTGCATTCTCAGATTCCAGCTCTATTATCATATACTCTGGCAAAGATAACTTATGTTCAAGCTTCGCATATCGGGCATCAAAATCTTAATTGTTGCATCCCTTTGTTTCACGATCGCCTGCCGTTCTTCACCCTGCTCTTCTAACTCACGAATACAATCTTGCAGTTCTATATTTCGATCATAAAATTCTCCTCAATTCATCACTTAAAACTCTATATGAGTTCATCTCTTGATTTTCAGATGTCATTCTTAAATACTACCACAAAATAAAATAAATTGACATGTCACATATTATCCCTATATTCCGATCGACCAATTAAATAACAAATAAGCTTAGGTAGGACACACTAGCGAAGGATTTACTCGTCTCTCCCCTTCTAGTTCTAACCTCAGATCTCCACCAGAGATCATATCCCTAAGCTCTGATACCAACTATGACGTCCCCAAAATAGGTCCACACAACCCATTATGAGTCGCTATACATAATCCAAATACAAACTTCATTAATACAACTGTCGTGCAAAAATATGATAACACATAAGCTGTGAGTTTTAATACAAATATTGTCTCGTAGACAATATCCAAACATAAATAATTTTCTCATTACAGTTATTGTCATACTATTTCACAACATAGTGAGGACTACTATAATAACCATCTTGGACCATTACTCCACTCCCCGACTAGTCCCAGCTACATTCTCGCCTCCTGAGAAGAACAATGGAACCAAAAGGAAAATGGTGAGCTCAACTAGCCTAGTAAAAAATATTATGGCTAAGATAAAGAAGAACAAATTATCTTTAGTCCTTAACAGGGAAAAATTTGATAGAATACAATAGACAACAAGTTTTAGATCAACAACTGCAGCGGAAATAACAATCAATTAGAAGAGTCAAGTAGAGCATTATCTAGGATAAATATTAGAGATTTATAATTCAATTTATCCAGAGTTCAAGAATATCCAAATTGTCAACATGATCACCACTTGTGGAGTAAAATTCAAGAATGATATTCATGTATCAAAAATAATTTAGACTGAAAAGAAATCAATTTTGTCGTGAATAGTACCCCGAGAATAGTACCCCGAATAAATAGTGCTCGAATGAAAAGTACCTTGAATGAATAGTATCCCGACATGAAAATATTACAATTTCAATAAGAAAGTTCAGACCAATAGTGAAATGATAATAGATGAAGCACAAACTATTAAGAATATTCCACTAATTTTAATGGTTTTCGCCATTTAATAATAAGGTTATGGAAACAAACAATAAATTCACACCATAAATAGAGAAATATGAAAGAAGATGATCTCCCTTGATGAGTACAAAAGAAATGATATCTTATACGAATATAAAAGAATATACGAAACTGCAAATGCATTTTCACCTGTCATGAGATAATCCGCGTAGACAGATCATTTCCACAATTTAATAAATAGTGAATACGAAGGATTATTCACCACACATGTGGTAATCCGCGTAGACATGTTACTCTCGCAGATTAATAAAGAATAAATACGTAGGGTTATTCACCATGCATGCGATAATCCGCGTAGACAGGTTACTCCCACAGATTAATAAAGAATGAATATGAAGGGTTATCACCATACATGCGGTAATCTGCATAGACATGTTACTCCCGCAGATTAATAAAGAATGAATATGAAGGATTATTCACCATGCATGCAGTAATCCGCGTAGACAGGTTACAACCGCAAATTAATAAGGAATAAAATGACAACCTTTATGAGTATGAACTAAATAACATCCTTTACGAATACGAAAGAAATAATACTCCTTACCTTAATAGGAGATTGGATACTGCAATAGTGTAGTAACAAAATACTCTTCTTCTTTCTCTCTTATTCTCTTTATAGTTTTAGTGAATTCGTAAGAAAGAATGAAGAAATGAGTTTCTACTTATAAGAGAGTGGAAAAAATAGTAACTAATTCATTAACGGTCCAGATTGATTTACTATTAAAATAGACGGTCCATATTGATTTACTATTAAAACTTCAACTTACGGTCCATATTGATTTACTATTAAAACTTCAACCGACGGTCCATATCGATTTACTATTAAAACTTCAACCGACAGTCCATATTGATTTATTATTAAAACTTCAACCGACGGTCTAAAAAGTTAGCACATCTCCCCATGGAATAATAAGCCAAACTTACAACAAACGCCTCATGACAAACCCATCTATTTATATCAAAAATTGAATAAATATTTACCATAAATCACTTATCTTTAATCAACACATTTTTAATCTTTCAAAAATTATTCATCATTTAATATTATAACTTAAAATATTGACAACCAGATTGTTCCCAAGAAAGAGAGGACTTTCCGATAAGGATTTCTCTTTACCGGCGCACAATTAAATAGCCAAACCCCTTTCCTTGACAGAACTCTCTAGACATCGTCAATAATGTAAATAATAATATGAATAATTGTGTCATCTTAATTATTGATTTAATAATATAAAATATTGTACAAATGATATTGTGACAATAATTGAATCAATAATATGAGATACTATGCAGCAACTACTGTTGTAATTATTGAATGAAACTGAGTGACTTCTTACGTAAGCATCAATAATCAGAGATATTGTGCAATACCGTGTGCTACTGTGCAACAATGAGTATTACTATACTTTTATTACCGGGTATTTTAACAGTTTAATAGTAAAAATATTGCCGTTATTTTACAAAATGGTTATTTCTGTCACTTTCTATATCTGACAGTTATTCTGTTATGTGGCCCTCCAATGATTGCGCCGTCGTACGAATATTCCTCGACAAAAAGAATATTCGTCGACCAAACGAATATTTAATGACCATTTGCTTACTTTGCAAAATTTGCACATATCACCCATAACTATATCATTATATCAAATCAACACCTTACTATTCAAAATAATATTTAGAGAAAATTAAATCTTTATTCATAAAAGTTGGGGTCTTATAATACTCTTAAGGGCTTACTTGTTCGAGTAACATATGCCACAAAGACAACTAGTCAAGAATTTCTATTTAATTTTTTTCCAGCATTTTCATTTTTTTTTGAATAAATAATTTCTAAAATATTAAGTATACTAAACCATAGAGGGTAATTTATATCCATCATAAGCCTCAGATTCTTTCAGTTCGAACTAACTTACTACTAAATAGACATATTGACTTTGTGCAATTAAACTCAGGGTTTTCTTTAACAAATCAAGTTAACAATATCCACAAGTAATTAAACTAAGCTATCATTTTCCCGTTCATCCAAGTTATCACTTGAGTTACAACATTTTTATCATCGGCTATCAACAAGGTCTCGGCCATCAACAAAGTTCATATCTCATCATAAAGGTTTATATCTCATCATATTAAAGTTATTAATAAACATGTTAACAAAATGCAAAACTAACACATAATCACAATACTACATACTTCTCACAGTCTAAATGCAAAAGAACATATCATCACATGCAAACCTATGATAAAAACTACCCCCAAACTTAAATACAGCAATGTCCTCATCCGAAAATAAAGAAATTCAAACTGAGGACTTACCTGATTTGGTCAATCGTCGTGATCGACATCCTCATCGTTCACTTCTTGTTGGTCCAACGGGGGAAAGACGGACATAGTTGGCGCCACTAGAAGCTGGCTTGAGTTGAAAGATGGGTTCATTTGAGAAAATATACTATCTGAAGCATTATTTAAGCTTAAATTATATTCGAATATAACATCTTGACGAGCCTCCAATCGAACATTTTGCGCTTCAAGATTATACAACCATTAAATTCTTGTTAAACCTCATCTGACACAACTCAGCGAGGAACTACAGTGGCTGAACCTGAATCTATAGGATTAGGCTCTTGCCACGGCTCCGACTGTGCAATTATAAATCCCAATCCTCACGGATGGGACTCTCATATGTTCCTAACTTTGTATCGCATACTCATTTTATAGTCCAACAAAGGCGTTAGCTACCGAAGTATTTTGTCTGATTTGCATTTGACCCCGACTTTATCAAATAGAGCACAGATGAGAGAAAGATGAGGTAACCCGCCTATTGTACCTCTTTGTAAAGCCCGCTAAATAGATCTCTGAATGACTAGGCACACAACGATTTTCTTCACTTTGATTAGATAATACAATAATACAACCCTCTCCTTTGTTACATCGTTAACATGTGTGCAGGGCATCAACTTAGCACAAATAAAAGTATAATATGCCTTGCCATATTTGCTAAGCGTGAAGTGTGGGAAGGTCATGCTTCCCCGGTCTTGGGTTCTCTAAGTAATACCCGACTGACACAACTCTCGAATAATCTGCTCGTAATACTTGCTGATTTCGGTACTTACAAAAGAAACTTCCTTCCCCTAAACTTATACTCCATACAAGTAGTGTTCTTTAGCATTTGCGTAAAATTCTGTCACTACCGCGATGACAGCCGGATCAGATTGTGCGGTCAAGTCAAACCAATCATTCTCTGTTATCATATTTGTTATTTCGCTAACTTTAGTTTAGTCAGGCCTCAAACCTATTTCTGGAATCAGAGATCCCTTCCCTCATTCTGTTAAACCTTTCTTCTGCTTCAGCACTAACGAACCACTATTTATTAAATGGCTTAGCAAGAAACGATGAAGAACCTTCACTGCGCTGCCTTTTAGACGCCATTGAATGTATCCTAGAAGGAAAACAAATCAATGTCAGTCAAGTATATTGTTAAGATCATTTATATGCATTAAAAACTTCACTTCATACCAACATCAGATATGTTACCCCCAAACTTGAGCTTTGGTGCAATTTTAGATTAACATCGTGTTAGTTGTGTAAATGATTACACTTTATAGCCAAACTAGTTGCAATTTACTCAATTCTATCATACATGCCACAATAGATGACTATATACACCCAAACAGTTAAAGTAGTACAAAAAATAAGGAAATAATGTCAAATACATCACCACACTATGAATAATTAGCCTCAATTGCCACTTCACTTCCAGAAACAACATAAAGTAGATAACAATAAATTTTGGCCAATTACTAAGATCACAGTTGATTAACTATGGGAACTTTGCATCTAGCCCCAAACTTACCAATCAATTTGTAAGAATTAGATAATGTCAAGACTATAAAGACTACTTATGTGCACACCCTGAGTGATTGATGCATGAAATTGCCCAAAATACAAGTATTCTATATGCTAACATTTCACAGTAATTCTATCAAACACCTGGGGGTGTCAGAGAAAATTACTATGAATGAGGCCTCTGGGACTCATGTATTGAACCCAATATATATTTGACATGATGGCACCCAAATAGTTCCATAAAGCAATCAAATCATAAATCATTTATTAATTGAATCAACAATAGTGTGCATGTCGTGATCAAACTAAAGAGAAGTTGATTGTACATACCATTGTTTGGAGAAAAGAATTAACAATGGAGAGAGAAAAATTTGCTCTTACAAATCCTAAATGCAATACTCCCCATGGAGTAGATGAATGGACGTTCACATGTAGTTTTTAGATTTGGGTAAGAGTGTATAAGGGGGAAGAAGTTGGGAGAAAGAAAATTTGTAATACGAATAGGAGAAGAGAATAAGAATTTCGAAACTGCTGAGCCCTAGCAAATTTTTGTTCTTTTACCTTGACCCAGTGTTAAGGCATCTAGATTCCTCTTATTTTGGGCGTCGGGGCACTAGAGTGTAGTGTGCTTAGGAATGTACTAGCGTTGGGGCGCTGTAATACAATTCAATTTGGCACTGGGGCGCGGGATTGCTACCTAAATTGAGCTTCGGGGCTCTATAGCTCTTCTTATTTGCTTTAAAATTTTCCTTTCTGTCATGCAACTATTTTTTTGACTTCCTTCTTCTTCAACAATAACATGAAAATAGACCTGAAGAGACAACTAGAGCTTAATGAAACTAATACACATAATAATAATATGCACTACTCTACTAATTAAAATTTAAATTGAAATACAATGAAAATCAAAATTTTGGGCTGCCTCCCAATAGAATTTGGTTTATAGTCGTCAGCCTGACTTTCCTTATATGATCACTTATCAGTTGTATCAGTTAGATCAATCGTTGATGGATTTTAATCGATATCACCACCCCAATAATGCTTCAATCTTTGACCGTTGACCTTGAATGTACGCTTGGAATTAGGTTCCTTGACCTCAACGACTACATGTGGAGCTACAGATGTAATCACAAACGGTCCGGACTACCTTGATTTCAACCTTTTGGGAAACAATCTCAATCTTGAGTTAAACAACAATACCGATTGACCCGATTCAAATTTATGATCGATGATCCATTTGTCATGCCACTTCTTAACTTTTTCCTTGTAAAGTTTGGAGTTCTCATAAGTTTGATGTCATAATTCCTCCATTTCATTTAATTGAAGCAACCTTTTCTCGCCAGATGCTTGTAGATCAAAGTTTAATTTTTTGAATGGCCCAATACGCATTATGTTCAAGCTCCACCGGTAAATAACAAGCTTTCCCACAAACCATTCGGTATGGTGACATTCTGATAGGGTTCTTATATGTCATTCGATATGCCCATAAAGCATCATCTAACTTTAATGCCCAATATTTACGAGATGGATTCACAACGTTTTCCAAAATTTGTTTAACCTCTCGCTTTGACACCTCAGATTAACCACTTGTTTGAGGATGATATGTTGTAGCAACTTTGTGTTTTACCCCATATATAGCAAGCACTTTTGTGAAGTGATTGTTATAAAAATGTGTTCCCTTATCACTTATTATAGCCCTTGGTGTACCAAATTGAGTGAAGATATTTTTCCGAAAGAATCTCAGAATCTCATTGGAATCGTTTGTGGGCAAGGTAGCTGCTTCAACTCAATTTGACACATAATTCACTGCCAATAGTATATAATGGTTGTTAAATGATGATGAAAATAGCCCCATGAAATCAATGCCTGATGAGTAGGTTTCATACCTACGAATCGGAGACCTATTCGGACTGAAACAATGCATAATCCGATTATTTTAGAATAGTTTTATATGGTTGTGGTTGTTGTGTTTGCAGGATTTATTATTTGGTAGCTAAGGTATGACGATGGCAATGTGGTGGTAATTGGTAAGGAAAAACAAGGAAAATAATAAACTGTAGCATAGGACCCCGCTGGGGTGGGCATTTAACAAAGGAAGCACCCCGTCGGGGCAGGGGTGCACGTTGTGACGCCCCCAAAATTAGGTATACATCACCCATTCTGAGTCACCAGATACATGGTACAAAATTCAAATACAACTTCATTTATACAACTGTTGAGCTGTCGTATAGAAGACGACCACATTTAACTATGAGTTTTAATACAAATGTATATAACTCTCATGGTACCTCGACCACAACCTTACAATGATACTTTACATAAAAGTATAGTTAAAAATTGTTTTAGAAATTAAAATCTTTGGGATGTGCTCAAGGAAACCTTCGTACATGGGAGGCCATGCATCTAGGTTATGATAGATATCATATGTCCACATAATTATCCTTGGTTGACCCAAAAGTCCCCAAAGATAAACAAGAAGATTACTATCATCTTCTTTCCAATGGTGAGTCTTCTCTTGACATATAAATATCTCCGTTGTCTCCAAGTGAAAATTATGTTTCAAATAAACTCCAAGATCATACAGGTAGTGCTCGTAGATATATTCAGCAAGTGGATGTGCACAACCATGTCTTATGAGAACACGAGGTTGTATGTCATTAGACAACTTGTATGATAGTGGCAAAACACCCTTCCAAAGTTGGGTTCGCCTCACCCTATTTGATTCACCAAATATAACTACTAAATGATGTATAGAATACAACACACTTTTCTATACTGTTTAGGGAGAACCTCCACAGCTAGAGACCACCGTTCTATTCCCCTGTTATCCCCACTCGACCCGACAACACTCTTATTACCTGAAAGGAATTGTGAAGCAGAAAGGGTGAGCACAACTATCCCAGTAAAGAATATCATGACTAAAGCCAATTTACACCATCAATAGCCTTCATCATTAATAAATCAGAGATTTAGAACGTATGGTAGATGATAAAAGTTTTCAACCATAGTTGCAGCGGAACGAGCAATCCATTAGAAGAGTCAAATAGACCATAAGGTCTATTATCTTTTTTATGTTAAAAGTCCACCAATAATGTTTTATCCCTGTAACATCAATCAACAATTTCCGTCCACGATCATGTGAATAACTCATAATCACAATTGTGATTCTAAATTCCTCTTCGCACACAGGACGAAGATAATTTTCATCACCTCTCTTCACCTGAAACATAAAAAATCATGGTTATACCAAATCAAAATTTCGCTTGTAATCATTAAATCATCTTTTTCTACTACCAAAGATATTCATTATTATCACATCCATGAATTAATATTTCATTCTTTGAGACTCAAATTTCGATAATTAATCCACATCATCGAATCATCCATGCACTACAGGCCAAGGATATTCTTTAGTATCACGACCACGAGTTATCCATGCACTACGACCAAAGATAATCATGTTTTCATCAACGGTCCTGATCATGCCATAAAACAATTTATCTTTGCACTACGGCCAAAGAGAATCCATAACCATAATCATACCAAAACTCGTCCCATGAATGCACTACGCAGACCAATGAGGACTTTTTCCACATCATTTGTAACATTAAGGTTATGATTATACCGAATAATCCCTGGTCATAATCATACCAAGTCCATCTATGCACTACAGGCCACAGATGACTTTCAACATAATATAAGCATGAGGATGATGACAATATTATAAGCATGAGTCAAACTAAATCAAGGATAAATATTAAAGACTTTAAATTTATCCAAACATTATCAATCACTTAATAAAATCATAATCTAATATTGTTAATATTATAACAATATTTTAATCACTCCTTAAACTTATAAACAAATTAAGTTAATTGTTTACACTTTTCCAAATAATGCATTTAATCATTCAAAATGTCATACCCATAAGATTTCATCACCAATAATTAAATTACTCATCAAAAATCTGCATATACCTTATATAGGATTTTCAAGCCATAAAATCCTATTTTACCAATTTTTCAACTTCACATAACATATTTAATTCATATGTTCGTAACTAAATCATTTTCATGAAAAATACCAAATTAGTCCCAAAAATTATTCTTTTCTGGGATTAAGCAAAATATAGTCCCATATTGAACATATATTTTTCTCAGAATTTTTAAAATTCATTTACTATTTTTCAAAAATGAATTTCTAATTAATTCCTTAAGAAATTAGCTACCTCAAGGTTAACTCCAGAAATTCCCAAATCTTGGCAGGATCTTACACATGTTAACGTGAGCTTCCAGTTTAAATTTCATGGTCATCGGAGTTATAGAACTCCGCTTATAGCGTTTTTCGTCGGAAAACCCTAAATATTGAAATAGTCATAACTTGTTCATTTAAAGTCAGAATGAGCTCATTTTTGGACAGTAGGTACTTTATACCATATATTTTCATGTCCCAAAAGGCCAGAATTTTTCTCATAATTTAAGTGGCCGAAAATTCCCTTTGAAATTTTCCGGCAGTAGCTTTTTGGCACTTTTCAGTTTTTGATTCCTATACTAAAATCAGTCCACACGAAAATCTACAACACCTTTTCTAGTGATTCCACTTGGATAAGTTAGAAAACTCATAGATCTAACTCTAGAATTTGACCACACTCAAAAATTCGAAATATAATAGGAGATATGGTCAATTGAATTTAATACTCCATTTTTTCCAAAATCTGATTTTCAACCCTTTGTGTTTTCTAAGAACTTTCATGTTTTCACATAATAACCAACATAACTCATCATGATAATGACATAATAATTCAATAAAACAAGTTCAAGAATAAATTTTAAAGATTTTTAAGTTAATTTATCCTGAACCCAATAATGTCCAAATTGTCAACATGATACTACTTTGTGGAGTAAAATTCAAGAATGCTCAGAAAATATTTCCATGAAAAGATAAAGGATGAAGCGCAAATATCAAAGATATTCCACTAATTTCATGGAGAATATAAGTCAAAGTTTTAACCAATTGAGTGTAATAAAGAATGGAATAACAAAAGAAATCACCAGGCATGCGATAGATCAAGACAGGCGAGTTATTCCTGAGAATAATAAATAACGGAACCAGTCCCACAGTAAAATGCACAGACAGAAAATTTCAACGAGAATAATAAAGAATGGAACCAGGTCCCATGTAAAATGCATGTAGACGTGATATTCCAATGAGAATAATAAAGAATGAAATAATGTAAGAATTTCACCAAGTATAGGGTAGCTCACAGATATGAGTTATATTCAAATGAATAATAAATAATGGAATAACAGAGTTCTCTTCATGAATACAAAAGAAATAATACCCCTTACCGTAAAAGAAAAATATAAGAGTAGGAAATAATGAATACTTTTCTATAGTTTCTCTATAATTTCTCTCTAGAGTTTCAAAGTGAATTAAATAAGAAATAATGAAGGAATGAGCTTCTATTTATAGAAGAATGGACAGCATAGTAACTAATTTATGAATGGTCCAGATTGATTTACTTTTAAACGGACGGTCCATATTGGTTTACTATTAAAACTTAAAGCAACGGTCCATACTGATTTACTATTAAAACTTTAAACCAGCGATCCATATTGATTTACTATTATAACTATCCACCAGCGGCCCATATTGATTTACTATTATATCTTCAACCAACGGTCTGAAAAATTAGCACATCTCCTCATGGAATAATATTGTTCCCAAAAATAATTTGGACCGAAAAGAAATATATTTTACCGATGAATAGTACTCCATGAATAGTAACTCGTGAATAGTAACTCATGAATACTAACTCGTGAATAGTAACTCGTGAATAGTAACTTGTGAATAGTAACTCATGAATAATAAATCGTGAATAGTAACTCGTGAATAGTACTCCGACATGAAAAGTGTCCCGAATACCCGATTGAACAATATATCCTCCAGACATCAATTATTATCGAAACAAATGTCGATTTCCACTAACACAAATAATTTAAACACTATAAAATTCATCTTTAATCAACACGAACTTATTCATCATTAATATTATAATTCACAATATTTAACAACCAGGTCGTTCCCAGGAAAGAGGGGGCTTTCCGATAAGGATTTCTCCTCATTGGCGCGCAATTAGGTTACCAAACCTCTTCTTGACAGAACTTCTAGACATTGTCAATATTGCAAATAATAATATGAATAACTTTCCCAAATCAATCATTGATTTAATAATATATAAAATATTGACAATAATTGAATCAAATAACGTGAGATACTATGCAGCAATTTCTATAGTAATAATTGAACAAAACTGAGTGACTTCTCACATAAGCATCAATAATCAATACCGTGTGCTACTATGCAACCACGTGTATTACTGTACTTTTAACACCGGGTGTTTCAACAGTTAACGGTAAAACTTTCGCCGTTATTTTCATAAAGTATTTTTGTCATTTTCTCAATCCGACAATAATTCCGTTGTGGGTCCAGCAATAATTGTACCGTCGTATGGATATTCCCCGATAAAAAGAATATTCCCCGACTAATCGAATATTCCCCGACACAACGAATATTTTATTTCAACTTGCTTACTTTGAAAAAAAAAATAATCACATATTACCCTTAACTTTAAACTTTTATCAATTTAAATATTTACCAAAATAAAAAAATTGAATACTTTTATTTCATAAAATTTGGGGTCTCACACACATGGCAGAGACTCGATACCCCGTCGGGGCGGGAGTTCTCAAGGCAAATTATCCCGCCGGGGTGGGGGTACGCAAACATTAAGGAAGAGTTTTATTACAATTGTACTGTTGTTGTGGCGTAGAATAAATGACTTTGGCTTCAATAAGGATTAGATAGAGGTGGTAATAGCTATTATTTCTGAGACTTAAGCTATTTAATTCATCATTCAATCATACAACCATCAATTTCAACTTTGAAGCCCTAATTTGGAGAAGATTCTTGGAGGAGTGGAGCTAAGGAGTAAGGATCACGAAGATTGCAGAATTGAGTGATGAGAAGGGTGGTTTTGTACTATTCTTGTTCTTTAATCTAAGTTTTTGTAATTGGGATGATATTTTCTTTAATCTATTCAGTGTTTAATTCATTCGTTATGAACTAATTATCCTATTAAGCTTGCAATGGATCTTTAAATGAAACGATGATTATCATGTTTTGATTTCAGTTCAGTAAAGCTATCTTTTCAGTTCATTTATTGTGGTTTGTGCGTAATTTATGAATTGCTTGATCACCAATTCTATGTGGATTTGTATGGATTCAAGAGTTGAGATATGAATATAGACTTAGTCATAATAGCATGTGTTTATGATTTCTGTGTTTTGATGGAATTTATGATGTATGTTTAGTATAGATATAGATATACCTAGCATCGCATGTAATCATATAAGAACTTGGAATTTAAACCTTCTTTAATTGTAATTGACATAGAGATGTAGTGAATTAGTTAATTATGGTGTTTGGCTTAATTGTATCAATTGTGGATTTAAGTTGATATGGTGTTAGTGCATTGAGAGATGGCTAATTCTACCTTTGTATTATTGATTAATGAACTGGGATAGTTAATTGGATTGAAAAGAAGTAAGATAATATGAGTGAAGCTTAAAGTGAAGTTGTAGGCTTAATTCTCCAATATCTGATTAAAATTTGCGATAATTAGTTGCATTGATTTGTTTTGATTTTTATTTAATAATTTTTCATTATTTTCAATTATTAATTCGATTAATTTAATAAAATTGAAATAATACAAAGCTGATATGTAAGACCCCAACTTTTTATGAATAAAGATTTATTTTTTTCTCTAAATATTATTTTGAATAATAAGGTGTTAATTTGATATAGTGCTTTAGTTATGGGTGAGATGTGCAAATTTTGCAAATTAAGCAAGTTGTCATAAAATATTCGTTTGGTCGGGGAATATTTTTTTTGTCGGGGAATATTCGTACGACGACACTCATTGGTGGACCACAAAATGGAATAACTGTCGGATATAGAAAGCGACATAAATAACCTTTTTTTTATAAAAATAACGGCAAAACTTTTACTGTTAACAGTTGAAATACCCGGTGATATGATAAGTGTATTTTATATCCGCGAATCGATGTCCATTTTAAGCATAATCGTTGTTAATTCATTGCATTCATGTTCATTCTTACTTGTTTCTAGTTATTTCGTATGTAGGGTGGTTGGTGTGGCGAATGATGCGAAAAGGAGGCATTTGGAGAATATTTGGGGCAACTTTGGAAAATGGCACCAGTCAACTAATAGTGGCCATGCCCACCGGGGCGGGCTATTTTGCCTTGTATACCCCCGCCGGGGTGGGGGTGCAAGATTCTGAGACTCCTGGCTTCATCAAAAGTCTGATGGATTGGGGATTGAGGGACATGGATAGCATCTGGACTCTATTTGTTGAGGGACTTTGACCAGAACTCGGTGGTGGATATATAGTGCACTATAAACAACAAATTAATCATCATGCAAAGCAACTAACGAAGTTTAATCGCATATTTTTATAGCGAGGAACGGAGCGGAGATTTTGAAGAACGATCGTATTGATTGCGGATTGCGACTAAAGTGAAGGGTGTTCTGCGTTATTCTTCTACTTTAGTTTATTTCTGTAATTAAGAAGATGATATCTTTGATTTATTTAGTTTTTATTTCATTCGTTATGAAATGATTACATTTTAGGCTTAAGACAGATCTTTAAGTGGAACGATGGTTATGTAAACTTTGATTTCAGTTTAATAAGCTATTCTCGGGTTTATCAATATTAATTTGAGCGTGAATTTATGAATTGCCTGATCAATGATTCTTTGTGGACTTGTATGAACTCGAGAGATGAAATACAAACTAGACTTAATTAATATAGTATGTGTTCTAGATTTATGTGAATGAACATAATCTTTATGAATGTTAGGGTAGAGATATGCTTGACATCGCATTTAATCTGAAAAAGAACTTGAACTTCAACCTTCTTTAATTGTAATTCACATAGAGATATAGTGAGTTAGTTAATTAAGGTGTTTAACATAATTCTATCTTAATTATGGATTTGGGTTAATACGGTATTAGTGCATCGAGAGGTGGCTAGTTCTACATACGTGTTCTTTATTATTAAACTGGGATAGTGAATTAAACTGGAATAAAGGTGTAATAATCTGAGTGATACTTAGAGTGAAGTCAGAAGCCTAATTCTCCATTATTTGTTTAAAAATTCAGTGTTTATCATTTATTGATTGTGTGGTGATATTAATAGTTTTAATACTGTTCGTTACAAACTGGAAATTGATTAGTTTAAAAAAATTAGGATTAATAGGAAATTGGTAATTGTGAGGTTTAAATTATTACTAAGTCTCTAAGGGAATGATACTCTACTTATTATTATATTACTTGTTGACCACGTATACTTGCATGCTGTGCGTAATTAGATTTTACCCAACAAGTTTTTGGCGCTGTTACCGGGGACTTTAGTATAGATTTAATTATTTTGCAATATCATTTTAATTAGTCCAGTTTTACTTAAACACTTTTTGTTTTTTTTGTTTTGTTATTCTTATTTCAGGTTTTTGACGTTAGTTTATGCAAACCCGATCCAAAAATCCAGACTTGCTTCTGTTTGAGGACGACATTGAGAGAAGGTTTCAGAGGTTAAGTAAGTCGATCAAGGAAATAAGGAACAAATTCGAAAACTCTGACAAAGAAGAAGCAATGGCTGCCGAAGACCTAAAAGCATTGAGGGACTTTGCAACACCTAAGGTGACTGAGCTGCAGTCGAGTATCATCTAGCCTGCAATAACTGTGAATACTTTCAAAATCAAGCCTGGGATAATTCAGATGATACAAAACTCGGTTCAGTTTGGGGGACTTGCAAATGACAATCCTAACGAGCATTTGATCAATTTTCTGGAGATATGTGACACTTTTAAGTATAATGGGGTGTCAAACGAAGCAGTTAGACTTCACTTGTTCCCATTCACTCTGCGGGACAAGGCAAAAAGTTGGTTACATTCTCTACCAGCAGGTTCGATAACGACATGGGATGACCTAGCTCAGAAATTTTTAGCAAAATTCTTCCCGCCAGCGAAAACTACAAAGATGACGAATGAGATTACCATGTTTGATCAGCAACACGGGGAGTCATTGTATGAGGCATGAGAGTGATACAAAGAATTGCTAAGAAAATGCCCACATCACGGATTGCCTAAGTGGTTGCAGATGAATACATTTTACAACGGAGTATATGGGAATCTGAGGACGAGTATTGATGCAGCATCGGGGGGAGCTTTTATGGTAAAGAACTATAAGGAGGCATATCAGTTGATAAAGACGATGGCTGCTAACAACTATCAGTGGCCCACGACAAGAATGACATAACCTACAGTCGCTGGAGTGTTAGAGGTAGATGGAGTGATATCAATAACAACACAGATTTTAGCACTCTCGAAGAAGTTAGACGTTTGGTCAGGGGGCAGACACAACAAGTTGCAATCATTTGTGAGTTGTGCACAGGTGAACATTCGACGGATCAATGCGCAATCAACCCAGAGTTGGTACAATTGATGAGTATCTACAACAGAATTCCTCAGAATACATATCAAAATGCATATAATCAAGGGAATAGGAATCATCCAAATTTGTCATGGAATAATAATCAGAATCAGCAAGCTCCACGACCATCGTATCCTTGAGAAGTGGAAAATAGTTAGATGGGAAAGATACAGAAAATTCAAGTATCTCAGATGATAAAATTAATGACAACAAGGTGGTTGAAGAAAAACAGGGTGAGAATACGCAAATTGAGAAAACGAAGTTAGATGACAAGCCAGTTGTGTATCCTTCACCGCCGTTTCAGCAGAGAGTCCAAAAGCAGAAATTAGATAAGTAGTTTGTGAAATTTTTGGAAGTTTTTAAGAAACTTCAAATTAACATCCCGTTCACAGAAGCCCTAGAGAAAATGCCAAGTTATGCAAAATTCATGAAAGGGATTTTGTCCAGGAAAAAGAAGTTAGAAGATTTTGAGACAGTGGCACTAACAGAGGAGTGTAGCACGGTTTTACAGTGAAAATTGCCACCAAAGTTGAAGGATTCAGGGAGTTTCACCATTCCATGCACGATCAGGAATATGGCTTTCAATAAGTGTTTATGTGATTTGGGGGCGAGTGTGAACCTCATGCCATTATCAATTTACATATAATTGGGTCTGCCAACTCCAAAGCCTACGAATATCTCATTACAGTTGGCGGATAGGTCAGTCACGTACCCGAGAGGCATTATAGAGGACATATTGGTCAAGGTTGATAAGTTTATATTCCCTGCGGATTTCATCATTTTGGATTTTGAGGAAGATAAGAACATCCTGATTATCCTAGGGAGACCATTTTTGGCCACGGGTAAGACACTCATTGATGTACAAAAAGGTGAACTAACGATGAGGGTCCAAGATCAAGAAGTTATATTCAACATTTTCAAAGCCATGAAATTTCTTACGGATGAAGAAGAGTGTTTTCGGATGGATATCATTGATCAAATAATCAGCGAAGATATGGGAAAGAGTTTGGTTAACGATCCTTTGGAAATAACTTTATTGGGAGATGAAGAATCATAAGATCCAGAATTTGTGGACTATTTGTATATGCTAGACTCCCTGCCACGAGTCAGCAGATTTAGAGCGCCATTTGAACCATTGCACATGGAGGAAAGATCAACAATCAGAATGAAACCGTCATTGGAGGAGCCACCGACTCTTGACCTTAAACCATTACCTAAACACCTCAGGTATGCGTATTTAGGTAATTCAAATTCTTTACCTGTTATTATTTCTGCTGCACTTAACGATTTACAGGAAGAAAAATTGTTGAGGATGCTTAGGGAACACAAATCGGCTATAGGATGGACAATCGCAGATATCAAAGGAATTAGCCCATCCTTTTGTATGCACAAAATTCTGATGGAAGACGATGCAAAATCGATGGTAAAGCAACAACGATGACTCAACCCAATTATAAAGGAAGTTGTAAAGAAAGAAATTATGAAATTATTAGATGCCGGTATCATCTACCCAATTTCCGACAGTAAGTGGGTTAGTCCAGTTCAGTGTGTGCCAAAAAAGGGAAGAATAATTGTGGTATAGAATGATGACAATGAGCTAATTTTGATAAGGACAGTAACTGGTTGGAGGGTTTGCATGGACTACAGGAAGTTAAATAAGGCGACCCACAAAGATCACTTTCCTTTGCCCTTTATCGATCAAATGTTGGAAAGATTAGCGGGACATGCGTACTACTACTTATTTGATTGATATTTGGGTTACAATCAGATCGTCGTTTCCACTGAAGATCAAGAGAAGACTACTTTCACATGTCCGTACGACACATTCGCATTCAGGAGAATGTCGTTCGGTCTGTGTAATGCACCCGCTACCTTCCAACGGTGTATGATGGAAATTTTCTCAAATATGGTGGAGAAAAGCGTGGAAGTCTTCATGGACGACTTTTCGGTATATGGGGATGATTTTTATGCTTTCCTAGAGAATCTGATAATGGTGTTACAAAGACGCAAAGACACAAATCTTTTACTTAACTGGGAAAAATGCCACTTCATGGTTGAGGAAGGCATAATTTTGGGTCACAAGGTCTCGGTTCAAGGATTAGAGGTAGATAAGGCGAAGCTTGAAACTATTGAAAAACTTCCTCCACCGTACTCAGTTAAGGGAATACGAAGTTTCTTGGGACATACCGGGTTTTACAGAAGAATTATAAAGGACTTCTCGAAAATTGCAAAACCGTTGTGCAGTCTTTTAGAGAAGGATTCAGTTTTCAAGTTTGACGAAGAGTGTAATTTGGCATTCGAGTTATTGAAGAAGAAATTGACCACAACTCCCGTAATCATTGCATTGGATTGGTCAATGCCCTTTGAGTTAATGTGTGATGCAAGCGACTATGCTGTTGGGGCTATTTTTTGGGGCAACGCCGAGAAAAGGTATATCACGTCATATATTATGAAAGTAAGACACTCATGGAGACTCAATTGAATTACACAACAACGGATGGCAGTGGTATATGCTTTCGATAAATTTTGGGCATACTTGATCAGCACAAAGGTGATAGTTTATACGGATCACTTGATTATTAGGTACTTAATTTCGAAAAAAGATGCTTAGCCACACCTTTTCTGATGGATTCTCCTCTTACAAGAGTTTGACTTAGAAATAAAGGATAGAAAGGGGACGGAGAATCAAGTTGCCGACCATTTATCGAGGCTGGAAAATCAAGATAAAAAGGAAGAAGACAGATGTGTAATCAATGAGTCATTCCCAGATGAACAACAGTTTGGGTTAAATGCAGAATTTCCATGGTATGTAGATTTCACGAATTATCTAGTGAGCAACATGCTTCCCCCTGATCTTACACGACAACAGAAAAAGAAGTTTCTTCATGACGTCTAGTGGTATATGTGGGATGAGCCTTATTTATTCAAACAGTGCGCCGACAAGATGATTAGAAGGTGTATCCCCTACAGTGAAGTGCATAACATACTGCATGAATGCCACTCATCGGCATATGGGGGACATTATGAGAGTGAGCGTACAGCGGCAAAAGTACTTCAAGCCGGGTTTTATTGGCCTACATTGTTCAAAGATGCCCACCAATTTGTTAAAACATGTGATCGATGTCAAAGGGTAGGCAACATATCGAAAAGGAATGAGATGCCCCTACAAAAAATTCTAGAAGTTGAAATTTTTGATGTATGGGGCATTGATTTCATGGGGCCATTCCCTTCCTCATTTACCAATCAGTATATTTTACCTGCGACGGACTATGTGTCAAAATGGGTTGAAGTAGTAGCACTCCCGACTAACGATGCCAAGGTGGTTCTCAAATTCTTGCAGAAAAATATTTTTACAAGGTTTGGCATGCCAAGAGCCAATATAAGTGATGAAGGTAGTCACTTCAGCAACAAATCATTTACAGCTCTCTTGGCAAAATATGGGGTCAACCACAAGGTAGCTACTGCATATCATCCCCAAACAAGTGGGCAAGCTGAGGTTTCGAACAAGGAGGTGAAGAGAATTTTGGAAAAGGTAGTGAATCCGACTCGATAGGATTGGTCTCTCAGGTTGGATGATGCACTATGGGCGTACCGGACTGCATACAAAACACCGATTGGTATGTCACCATACCAACTACTATACGGGAAAGCGTGTCACCTACCTGTGGAGCTACAGCACAAGGCCTACTGGGCCATTCAGAAACTGAACTTTGATCAAGCAGCAGTGGGTGAAAAGAGGCTACTCCAACTAAATGAGCTCGATGAATTCCCACTTCATGCATACGAGAACGCTAAATTATACAAGGAAAATGTCAAGAAATGGCACAACAAGAAGATCATGCACCAAACGTTCGATTCGGGGCAATCAATACTATTGTTCAACTCACGATTGAGGTTGTTCCCAAGAAAGCTTAAGTCGAGCTGGTCAGGACCATTTACTATCAAAACCATTTTCCCACATGGCGCCGTTGAACTCTACAGTCGAAATCCATTGGAAACGTTCAAGGTCAATGGTCAATGGTAGAAACACTATTGGGGTGGCGAGTCCAATTGGGATGTCATCACAATCACATTATCCGACGTTCCATAAACAGGAAGTAGTCAGGCTGAACGACTTAAAATCAAGCGCTAATTGGGAGGCAACCCAATCGTTTATTTTTGATTGATTTTCGTACTATTTATATTATAGCTTAGGATATTAGTTCATTAGGTAGTTATTTCATTCTATAATTCTTGAAAATCTATCAATCATGCTCAAATCGATCAACAATCTACTCACGTATGTGTTTTATGGTTTGCATGAGGTTTAAATAGTGAGTAATTGGAGCAACATGCAAGAAAAGGAGAGAACTAAGCTCAGTTGCAATGCCAAATTGGAAGTCACAAATCCGAAGTCAGGGGACAAGCCCACCGGGGCGGGCTTATTTGGCCGTGTACCCCCTGCCGAGGAGGGGGTCCTTGAACCTGGGCAGTCACTTTTGGTAGTTACATAACACAATTCCCACTACTCTCCTTCTCCTACACTACAAGTACAACATCCTTACATTACCACTTCTTAACCCACGATTCCCACTGCTCTATTACTTCCATTACTCTAACCCACTACCACATAACTCCCCACCACAATCTCTATATATTCACACTCTCTCGACCCAATTTCATCATAACCTTTCAATTACATATCGCAAAGCCACGAATTAGGGTTCCTATTGGGAGAAGCAAGCGTTCACCTGCGAGTGAGTACCACTATTACAAATTCTTCATCTTCTCCTCAAATATTTACCACAATAATTGACAAGTTTAGGGGAAGGAACTTATGTGCACACCAAGTGTTTGAGAGTTTGTGTAAACCAAGTTGAAGGGAAGGTATTATGTTTGACAGTGTGTTCAGGCATTCGAATTCGATGGCGTCTCAACCTACATCCAAACGACAACGCGGAGAGAGTTCAAGGCCAACCCCACCATCCCGTACATTCGACCGCCGCAAGTTTAAAAGTGTCGCCGCCGCCGACCGGTACGATTACATGGTCACAAAGGTTGTTACACTGGAGCGGGGATTGGCACCGGATGCTCATGACGGTGAAATGATGCAACCGATTTATCAGAAAGGGTTGGTCAAGTTCACTAAGGAGCCCGAGCCCGCCGCTGTTAATGTGGTCAAGGAGTTCTATGCTAACACCGAGGATAAGGCACCGTTCAATGCTTTTGTGCGGGTTAGAATGGTCCCATTCAGTGCCGATGCCATCAACACATATTATCAGTTGCAGGTCCCGAGACAGTGTCAATATGCTCATTTGAGGGATTTCGACCCTGACTTTGAGGAGGTTCTCAAAGAGATGACCAAGCCGGGAACAATATGGATAAAGGGTTGGAAGGGAGGCACAGTGTTTCATAGAAAAGATCTCAGTCGATATGGGAAAATTTGGTACGCCTTCTTATGTACGAAACTGTTGCCATCCACGCACACCTCAGACGTGACCAAAGAGAATACACTACTCGTATATGCTATTGTGCAACACTTCATCATCGACGTCGGGGCTATAATCAGTTTTTCCATTCGTCGATGTCTACAGGGCAATTTTCGGGCGGCTTGCCACACCTATCCCTCATTTGTGGGTCGTGTCATCAAGCAAGAGTTCGATGGTCCGATGATGAGCCCACTCAGATACCGCTGCAGCTACTAAACAACAGAATGATTGCGCGGTATTCAGTGTGGGCCGGGGGGTGAATCTCATCCTAGAGGTTTATGTTTTGTATTTCCATCAGCTTCGGAGGATGAAGCTGACGCGGAAGATACCTCCGATGATGAGGACGGGACTATGGGCGATTAAGGGACTGAGGCGGAACCATCTTCTGACTCCATATCTAACCCTCAGTTTCTAGCATTTCAACACCACATGGAGGAGCACAACAAACCAGCACGACGGGAGATGAGGCGGCATGCAATGCGACAAGACCGTATGTTTGATGCCATAAACATGTCATTCGTATCCTTGAATACGACACTCCAGAGTTTGAATCCAGTTGCACAATTTCCATACCCATGCCAAGGTTTCCACCAAGCGACTCCGAGGGAGAAGATCAACCACCACCACCCCAGACTTAGGAAATTATAGGGAAGTCCTCACTCATTTTATTGCTATATCAATAAATGAGGACATTGTTGTTATTAAGTTTGGGGGAGTTAGTTTTATTTTTCATTATTGCATGCATAATGTCTTTATTTAGTACTGCATTTTAGTGTTAGCATTTATGAAATCATATAGTTGCATAGTAGCTTAGGAGCATATTTAATTTTAATTTATGTTGTTTAATGTTTGCATTCATGATATAAAAAAAAGATAAAAAAAAATTAATTTAGTTAGCTATTGTGTTCATTTTGCATATGTCCAGCAGCGTTGGAGTCATGTTTATTATGGCCAATGATGAAATTGAGATTAAGTTGATAAATACAGTACTTATTGTTAGAACTATGATGTAGTTTTGACTCATGACTCAGATTTTGTGCGTGTTTAAAACTGGTATAAAAAGGGTAGCACGTTAATAACTTTTGTGTTGACTGATTGGTTTAAATCGATACATAAATAGTTTCTAAAGGATAATGCTAGCATAAATAAGAGAATGACAAGAATAGGCAGTGAAGACGACAAGTTAGGCAAAAACCTAAGTTTAGGGGAAAGAGTAAGGTATATAAGCTTCAGGAAAAAAAAAGAAATAAAAGCTAGTTGAGTCTTGTGGTGGGTTGAGGAGAAATACTCCCCATAAACACAAGCATGAGATGGAGCGTAAAACGCACTCAACAACCATATATAAAAAGGAAAAAAAGAAGCAAAAAGAAAAGAAAAATAATGAGAAGACGGGAAATAAGGGCAAAGAGCCCCCGTCAATGAAAAAGAGAGAGCATGAATACCCTATTCAGACCCCTAATCTTGGTAATTGTTTGATTTGAGCTAGAACTTGTTTGTTTTTTGAAATTTTCAAGTTTATTATGTACGAATCCTAATAAGAGATTGGTTATGTGTTGAATTTGAATTTGAATCAGTTAGCATAAATGTTAACCACACACACACACGTGATATTAGTGATGATACGTATAATATTCGAGGAATTGATGAGAAGTTATTGATTGGTTTTAATATGAAGTGTGGTATTGTTTGATTGATTTTTCTGAGGTCGGATGAATAAATTTGATTCTATGATACTGTTGAATTCATAATCATTTAGTTAGATACATTACATATTATTGCATTGCATAACAGGTAGTTTGTTTTGTGCTCGAGGACTAGCACGATTTAAGTTTGGGGGATTTTGATAAGTGGATTTTATATCCGCGAATCGATGTACATTTTAAGCATAATCGTTGTTAATTCGTTGCATTCATGTTCATTCTTACTTGTTTCTAGTTATTTTATATGTAGGGTGGTTGGTGTGGCGAATGATGCGAAAAGGTGGCATTTTGGAGTATATTTAGGGTAAGTTTAGAAAATGGCACCAGTCAACTAATAGTGGCCATGCCTCGCCAGACGAAATTTGTTTTGTTTTGTATACCCCCGGGAAAGGGGGGTCTTGATTCGAGTCTCCTGGCTTGATCGAAAGTCTGCTGGATTGAGGATTGAGGGACATGGATAGCATCTGGACTTTATTTGCTAAGGGACTTCGACCAGAACTCGGTGGTGGATATATAGTGCACTACAAACAACGAATTAATCATTATGCAAAGAAACTAACGAAGTTTAATCGCAGATTTTCATAGCGAGCAACGGAGCGGAGATTTTGAAGAATGATCGTATTGATTGCGGATTACGATTAAAGTGAAGGGTGTTCTGCGTTATTCTTCTACTTTAGTCTATTTCTGTAATTAAGAAGATGATATCTTTGATTTATTCAGTTTTTATTTCATTCGTTATGAACTAATTACTTTTTAGGCTTAAGACAGATCTTTAAGTGGAACGATGGTTATGTAACTTTGATTTCAGTTTAATAAGTTATTCTCGGGTTTATCTATATTAATTTGATCGTGAATTTATGAATTGCCTGATCAACGATTCTTTGTGGACTTGTATGAACTCGAGAGATGAAATACAGTCTAGACTTAATTAATATAGCATGTGTTCTAGATTTATGTGAATGAACAGAATCTTGATGAATGTTAGGGTAGAGATATGCTTGACATCACATGTAATCTGAAAAAGAACTTGAACTTCAACCTTCTTTAATTGTAATTCACATAGAGATATAGTGAGTTAGTTAATTAAGGTGTTTAATGTAATTCTATCTTAATTGTGGATTTGGGTTAATACAGTGTTAGTGCATCGAGAGGTGGCTAGTTCTACATATGTGTTCTTTATTAATAAACTGGGATAGTGAATTAAACTGGAATAAAGGTATAATAATCTGAGTGATACTTAGAGTGAAGTCGGAAGCCTAATTCTCCATTATTTGTTTGAAAATTCAGTGTTTATCGTTTATTGATTGTGTGGTGATATTAATAGTTTTAATACTGTTAGTTACAAATTGGAAATTGATTAGTTTAATAAAATTAGGATTAATAGGAAATTGGTAATTGTGAGATTTAAATTCTTACTAAGTCTCTGAGGGAACGATACTCTACTTACTATTATATTACTTGTTGACCACGTGATATCTTGCGTCTTTGTCGTAATTAGATTTTACCCAACATGATAAAAATATGAAGAATATGCGTGGTTGCACAAAGAGAGCACACCAGTATTGCACAAAGATCTCTGATTATTAATTCTTACGTAAGAAGTCACTCAATAATTGATACAGAAAAAATTGCACAGTCTTTTATATTATTGATGCAATAATTGTTACAATGATAATTGAATAGTATTTACCATTATTGATTCAATAATTGTCACAACACAGTAACTCATATTATTGAAATGATATTATTAGATAATATTATTGATAATGTCTAGAAAGTTCTATCGAGGAAAGGGGTTAGGTTATATAATTGCGCGCTATTAAGGAGAAATACTTATCGGAAAGCCCCATCTTTCCTGGGAACGATCTTGTTGGGAGAATGCATATTATGATTTGATGTTTTAATGTATATGCTCATGATTATTTGTAAAGTCCTTCCAAGTAAGATATGTACAAGGACTTAGTGATAGATCAAGTTTGTTAGGTTGATCTAAGCTCTTAACGTGTATCATTCTGTAATAGAATGTATAGATAGAATGATCAAATCTGTTAAGTTGATCTTAAGATGTAATAGATAGGCTTCGAAGAAATCGTAGTGTATCATCTGATCAACATTGTAGAAGTCAAGGCAGAAATGTAGAGCTTCAAAGATTGTAGTGTTTCTGCCTTGAAGGGACTCTTCGAAAATCGTAGAGTGGTCCCAACGTTTGCCGAGCCATCTCAACGATCGTAGTGTGCTGAAGGAAACATGGAGTTTACAAGTTAATGATCGTAGTGTGCTCTCGGAAACATAGAGTTAGAACCTAGCAAGCAAATATCGTAGTGTGCAAGGGTTTAAGAGAAATCGTAGTGCTCTATGCTGATAGCATCAGATCAAGCACCAAGGCGACAAGTCACTACGATCTGAATCGTAGAGTATCATGATATGAATCGTAGAGCATTTGTCTTCTATCAGAAAATGTCGAGCCTCATGATTTATGTGAAGACAGATTCCAACATATGAGGAATGGATTCTAGACGTTGCAGTACTCATCAGTCCCAAAGTAATATAAAATATCCTTAGTATGCAACAAAGAAGCGTATTGAAGAAGCTAAGGAAAGTACCATTGGTAAGGGGGCAAAACACCTTTTCAGGTGTTAGGTGAGAAAGCAGTCTGCAGTGTTAGTGGGCCATAATGCAGTTTCAGAAGATGCATTTAATGCCTCAACGGATGGATCCAACGGATATTTTTCAAGATCACTTATATGCAAATCAGACAGATGAGAGAGAATCAAGCAAGCATTGAACAAACAACGTAAACAACTCTCAAGCTCAACTCTACGATCTGAGAATTTGCAAAGCTTGCTCAGCTACTCAGTTCTTTCGAGCAAGTGCTTAAACAACAATTGAGTAGCAACCATCTTGAACTCAACATCTATCAATCAACTGAAGAAGAGTACCAAGTCTACTGGACTTGAAGAGTTCTAAGTGAACTGTAAGAAAGCCAAGTCTGTTGGACTTAAAGAGTTCAAGAGTGAACTAAGAAGCTCCTAGACTGCTGGTATAGAAGGAATCTATGTGATTCAGAAGTTGTAAAAGACATCCTTAGTGGATATCCTACTCGTTGAGTAGAAGAGTGGACTAGGAGCTTTAAGTGCTCTGAACCACTTGAAAACGACTGTGTCTTTTACATTCATACTATAACTGATATATCTGTCATAACTGCTATAACTGCCTCACTCTCATAATGCCACTGCTTTGTAACGAAGATTAAAACAAACATAAATTTTGCTAAGTTTTAATCATCATTAAAGAATAAGTTTAAAACGAAAAGTTTTTTAAATATCTATTCAACTATGAACTAACAATTGGTATCAAAGCAGGTTCTATTATACAGCTTACAAGCTTTAGTAGATCCAATGGCACACGTACCAAGCGAATCTAGAACTGGAGGAGGTAGCAAGCCACCAATGTGCAACAAGGATAAATTTGCAAACTGGAAAGTATGGATGCAAGCTTACATGGACTCAATAGATTAAGATCTATTTGAGAACGTTCAAAATGGGCCCTATATTCCAACAAAGCTTGCACCAACCACTGATGATCCAAACAGAATGCAAATCAAGGTTAAACAAGAATGGACAGACAACGAGAAGAGAGCTATCCAACTTGACAAAAAGGTCAAGAACATCCTGTTCTAATCCTTAGAAGACGATCTATTTGAAAACGTCGTCAACAGCAAAACAGCTAAGGAGGTTTGGGAAGCATTGTTGATCATGCATGAAGGAACTAAAGAAGTCAGAGAAAATAAACAATCTCTTCTGACACAGTAGTTTGAGATGTTTGCTCATATTCAAGGAAAGAACGTGACTGCCATCTATGAGAGATTCAATGTTTTGCTCAACTCTCTATGAGCATATGGGAAGATCTATCCTAACAAAGATCTGATCATAGAGTTCATGAGAGCCCTACCGAGTAAGTGGGATGCTAAAACCACTGCTATAAGAGAGTCAAAGAATCTTCACGAGATGACAGTCCAACAGCTATATGGAAATCTCCTGACATACGAACTGGAGCTGACTCAACTGTAGGGTTTCGACACAGAAATGCACAGCGGAAATAGAACAATTTAAATCAAATTCGAAACCCTAAACAAGATCCATGTGAAAAACAGTTAATTCAGTGGTTAGAAATTATACCGATTAAGAAAGCGATTAAACGATGTGGTCGAATCTCCAACGCAATTCGAATGAACTGCGTCTCTACGGTATCCACACGAACGCGGATTTCAGAATTAGCAACAACCAGT
This sequence comes from Panax quinquefolius, assembly GCA_020205615.1. Lineage (NCBI taxonomy): Eukaryota > Viridiplantae > Streptophyta > Magnoliopsida > Apiales > Araliaceae > Panax > Panax quinquefolius. The sequence goes on from CM035164.1 coordinate 92,960,160, forward strand.
TCAACGTTAAGAGAGGAAATCAGATTTAGAGGAGTTGTCAAAATAAATAACGAGCAATGAGGCAGCGAAGAAAAACCAATCGATGGCCATCAAGAATTTGGAAAATCAGATGGGACAAATTGCCTTAGCATTAAACAACAGACCACAAGGGACTCTACCGAAAGTGACAATCGAAGAAATCCAAAGGAAATCATGAATGTTGTATCGTGCACGAATCGTCCTACGATCTGTAGAAGAAGGAATCACGGTACTAGCCACCAAGGATGAGGATTTACGAAACTGTTTTCTCTAGTCTCTCTTTAAGAGCGGCTAGGGTTTTTTATTTTGATTAACTTTCCAAAGACGCTGATATATCATATATATAGCAATAAATCGGAATCAATCAAAAACCCTAATCTAATTAAAATAAAATCCGAATTTATATATATATATATATATATATATATTATATCTTAATTAAGTCTTACTTAATTAATATATATACATATACAAAGCATCCTTTTAATTTAAATTCATGATTTAAATACTATCAATCATATTGATATATTTAAATCCTTACAATTTAAATTAATTCCCTTTTAATAACGTTCTTTATGTGTGACCCTATAGGTTATTATTACGTTGGCAATAATTTTAAAATCATATTATAAAATTATAAACAGTGAGCGACATCTAGTAATGCATCACTGCTACCCAAGTAATAATAAGATATATGATTCGATGCAACCTTTTTGTGACCAATGTTTCAATGTAATTTAATGCTTTTAACCTTAATATCCCAGATTAAACTCGAGTCATGGAATGTGTCATACTCTTCATAATTTAATCTGAGTTTTCTTGATCAATGAGTAGACTATATGAAACAAATCAATATTTAAGCATGTCCATGCATTTCATAGTCCTACTCAATCAAGAGGCCTATGGATATCACCCCTAATATATAGCATGGTTAAATTCCATCTAGATCACTCATATTCCTCACACGATTCATGATGTACCCAATAATCACCTTTATAGTCCACCCTATTAAAGGTGACATTTAATGATATCAAAGTACATAAATTCTCGTGTAGAAATATAGTGATTTCAGATCGGAGGACCATTACATCATTGTCACTATGAGAATCGCTAATGACACTTCGATGCTCCACATAGAATTCTCATGGTGGGTTTGTCCAAAGACATCAT